>JASANZ010002077.1:0-42646 GCA_030849805.1 Sergeia podlipaevii | reverse complement strand
AAACTCCCTCCCTTCCTACCACTGCACAAAGGTGGCGCTAACTGTCAGTGGTGGAGCGAAGCGGCTACCCAGACGCCAACCCCCGCAATGTATAAAGCCCCACTAATAGCCCGTTGCTTAGCAGATAAACGCCCCTTCCTCAAAAAGATAAACTGGGGAGGACCTATAGCATTACATATGGCGTGCGTAACTGAAATCGACAAGATACTGCGGCTGCACACACGCAAGTAATAATAGCCACTGAGAAGTCCAAAAGTAAATGTGTATGAATACACAATTCTCAGCTTTCGCAGTGCAGAGTGCCACGAATCGGTAACAAGAGGATCAGCTGCCGGCTCAGCAGTATCACTGCCAGGTTCGGCATCGCAACTGTATCGATACTCCTCCACTGCCCATGACGCAGCGTGATGAGTGTGTGAGGCCGCGAACAACGTAGCAGAGAGCACCACTTGAGCCCAAGCTGGCCTGTGACGAAATATATGAAATAGCACTCCGCGAAAAAAAATCTCCTCCCCTGCAGGACACAAGAAAAGATTTCTCACGATCATGGGAGCGTCCCCCCGCGATACTTCGAGAACATCACGGCTAGTTGAAAAGACCGACTCTGCAATAGGCCCACTAAACAAAGCAACCGTAAGACCTGCTGCACAAAGCACGCCAGTGTAGTCGATTCCCGTAAACGTGCTCGGTGATGACTGGATCAAATACATAGCACTCGCACATGTTGCCAGCAGGAATGAAAGAGAACGCCTCTTAATTGTAGTACTTGCATCACGATCCAAATAAACAGTACTGTCAAGCGCTGCCTTACGGAGGTTTTTCACCGCACAAACAATAAACCGTTGCTCACAGGGCCACACATAAAAGGTTCCCACAAAGCAGCCGCACAGACTACATCCTAAAAGCCAGTCCATATCATGCAAAAAAAAAGTCTTTTCGAAATCCTCTCGTCTACAAATGTGCACACGATAAATCATCCAAGAAAAAAACAGTAGGAAAAAAGAAAAGAAGAAAACATTTAGCATGTGGCCAGCATTTATGTTCACAAGGCCGCAGGTATCTGAGCAGCAGTTTCATTTATTCGTCCTAAAAGAACGTTAATAATAATAATAATAATAATAATAAGCCAGCTATTCAAAAAGTGCTTGATAGTGACAATCACGCAAAATAAAAAAATATCATTTTGGTACATAATGATTCACAAAAAAAAAAAAATGAAACAATAAAAATGAGTAACACAGCATACGACAGTCGTGAAGTACACAAAAATAAAAGCAGAACGAAAAGAGAAAAAGAATCATCACGTACGTTCAAAAAGTATCAGTATCCTTCTTTAAGGAAACAACAAAAAATGAGCTAAGTATCGTGATTCGGAATGATTGTAAAACCTCAGAAATTGTTCGTGCAACAGTGAAAGCGCACACAAGAGGTACAATTCAGAAGGTCTACTTAAATGTTGCTCCATGTAGCAAAGAAAAGCTTGTATTCCCAGCGACGCGAGAGAATGCTTTCTTCAAGAAGCGAGGAAGTCGCGACCAAGTTCCTCCAGCCTTTGTACAAATATACCATCCGTCAGCACGTGTGAAATTTCTCGGTGCATTACTCTAGTAGTGCACAGGCCCTGTATAAATAGTGCGGTAGTGTTGTTGCAGTCCTGCTGTAGACGAATGAGACCTTCTTCGCCCCATGTATGTGCTATCTAAACTACAGAAGGAGCCTTCAGGAGGCAGTGAATTTTTTTGAAAAAGAAAAAAAAGAGGAATGACAGAAAGTTTATTGAATTGAAAGTTAAATAGTCATGCTATCTTTACTAAATGGATTTCGAGTGCTACAATCAAAGCCTCCTTCTAGATCGCTCCGCCACTCCCAGAGAGCATAGGAGGCTCTGACATCAATGCTACCGCGTTTTCGTGTGTGTTCTCATGTGATTTTTGTGTTGTTGTTGTTGTTGTTGTTTCGTTGCTTGAGAGATAATCGTGTGTAAGGTGCAGGTTTTTCTTTGCAAACCTCCTTAACCGTACTGACTCTCAATAAATGCGCTACGCGTTTTTCTTTTCTTCACTCTCAATGGCAGCTATACGCTCAATCACGGTTGGATGGCTAGAGAAGAAGGCAGTATATAAAGGGTCTGGTGTTAAGTTTGATTTGTTTTCCTTTGCCAGCAATGTTAATGCGCGCCTTAGTGCGGCTGCGTACTTCATTGAAACGGCAAATCGGTCTGCCTGAAATTCAAAGACGCGCGTTAAGGACATGAGTGCATACCCATACAAGGTCATGATTGGCTGCAGAAACACCTGAGAATAGAGTTCAAAGCCAACATTGGGGTTAGCCTCCTTGAATCCGAACTGGTGGTAGAGCTCAGGATTAAAGATGGCAGCCTTTGCTCCGTATGATATGGCCATCAAGTTGAGCAAAGACAAGCAGAGCATAAAACGTGTGTGGCCGTGCTTCCAGTGCCCAAGTTCATGACAAATCACAGCCAAAAGCTGCTCGTCATCATCCTTAACTTGTTCAAGGAGGGTGTCGTAGATAACGATACGCTTGTTCTTCCAGAACCCATACAAGTACGCGTTACTATGCGCAGAGCGGCGGCTCTCATCGACAATCAACACCTTCTTGAGCGGATAGGCCACAGAGGTGGTGAGAGATTCAATCTCTTTATAGAGCTCAGTACTCTTGTCAACTGGCGTAAAGGTGCTGAAAAGCGGCTGAATGACGGTTGGATAAATGGTAATAAAAAAGACAGCCAGCACAGACGCCACAGTGAAGAAGTAGAGTGGGAATTTGTCTCCAAACTTCTCAATCACAAACTGAATCACTCCGGTTTGAATGGGATGTAGAAGCACCGCACGAAGGAGGAAAGACTTGATCTCATCCTTAGCAAACTGCCATTTGGTCATCTTGTTAAAGCCGTGCTTTTTTTCAATAACAAAGTGATAGTAGTAAGAAAATGGAATGCTAATCAACGTGGAAAGAATGTCAGACAGCACTGAATGCGTGTAACAGTGTTTGTAGCTCCCAATGGGAAGCTTTGTCTTTTCAGCAACAAAATAGTACAACTTCGCTGGGAGCTTCCACAACAGTTGCACATTGGCCAGTACAAGATCTTTGATGTGTCCGACCACCTCAAAAGTTGCCTTCTCATGGCCATACTCTTGCGTTTTCTGAAACTCTTCCTGGGTGACAAAGTCCTTGAGTGGGGCTGGAATCTCCTCTTGGCAGTAGCTGCGCCGCTGACGCCATAGCAGATACAGTTCCCACGTGCCGATCACATTTGTGGAAATCACTGCGGATTGGTGGAAGGACATATCTCTCAGTAATGCGCTCGTACTTTTCCTTTTTTTTCTGGCGGTATTGGTAGTGGTGATGATGGTGTGTACGTGTGGTTGGTAGTAAAGAAAAGAAAGTAACAATAAAACTAAACATGTTGATGACAAATAAAATAAAAGAGAAGCAATATATTTGAGTAGTGCAACGCAAGACGAGTAAAACAAAAGACATAATTATACAGAGAAGTATTATAAAAAAAAAAAATAGAAAGAAGCTCCGTACTAAAAGAAAAATAAACATCCCAATAGGCAGTCTATTTGCAATATATATATTAGGTTACCTGACATTCTTTTTTATGCGTAAATGTTAAACCTCAAAATGTTCCTGCATCACTGCTTAAAAGGAAATACGTAAATTTCAAAAAAAATGGTAGAAAGATTCATTAAACGGTTCGTTGTCCAAATGGAGTGCAAGCATCTTTTCTTTATTTAGTTACTTTATTTGTCATCACAGCTTCGAGTAAGCACTCCACAAAAAAAAAAAAAAAACATGCACGGTAAACAAAATGAAAAGTCGAAGCAGGAGACAAGCTGCCTACAGATGGGCTTTCTTTCTTTTTTTTTCGTATTCTTAGTTTTTGCATTCGGTTTCGGTTGCGCTCTTACGCGTCAAATTCAGAAAACTGCAGTGGCCTAATCTTTGTGCTTTCTTCGCGCCTCTTCTCAGCCCAGTCACGAGTCACCTTTCTTTGTTTTTGAGCAAGCATACTGTGATACCTGTCGTCGTGCTCTAGCTCAACACGTTGGCGCTTCCGCTTCGTCGCATTGGCGTCCTGCACAGTTGTACCCTTGCGGTTGTCGCGAGCAAGAATACGGTCCTCACGAATGTACCCTTGGAGCTGCCTCTGCACCTCGCTGGGACTCTTATCAATACCAAAGCTCTGCGCAACGTGGCCTAGATGAAGATCGCCAGGATTAAAGAAGAGTGCTCTAAGTTCTTTAGAGATGCCAGAATATGCTCGAATGTAGGACTGGTAGGCAAAAAGCGCAATACGGTCAAGTTTGTCCTTTGATGAATCCTGCCCGCTATCGTTTCCATCTTTGCGCATCACAAGTTGGGAGATACCTCGCTCCAGCGTTGCGGTGCTTTGAATCCACATGTGATTCGATTTTGGATCGAGCTTCGTCAAATAAAAAAGAAACGTTTCGTACTTTTTCTCCACCATGTCACGACACGTTGTGAATGATGCGTCGGAGTGAGAATGGATAAAGCTCGTCAAGTATGAAGCATACCCCACCTCATGCGGCGCCAAGAAGAGGATAGAGTCGCCACTATTGCCAATGCGAGCAGTTCTACCGACACGATGCACGTAACTGGCCGGGTCAGTTGGGGCGTCGTAATGAACAATCCAGTCAATCTGAGGCATATCAAGACCGCGCGCAGCCACATCAGTGCAGAAGAGCACCGCCTTCTTGTTTTTCGCAGTTGCGGAAGTTCCAAACTTAAAGGAGTGAAACACGGAAGCTCTATCGACCTGATTCATGTTTCCATGTAACTTGAACACATTTGCATCAATGAGCGTTTTACCGCGAAGACCTACTCCGGAAGCATCGCGGTCGTTTTCTTCATTCTCGTCATCGGCACTGTCATCGTTGCCCTCGTCAAATGTAACAACTTCATCCCCCTCTCCAAAAATATGCTGATTCGCCATCTCCACCATCTTCTTGGTGCTACGCTGCGGTGTCTTTCTCGTTTCCACGCGTCCTCCATACTCGCGCTTATTGAATGGAGACTGCAGACGAGAAACCAAGTAGTAAAGAAACTCTGTGCTATCAGCAGTGGACACAAACACAACAATCTTGGTAGCACCCGCGTCAAACTGCGAGCGCAGAAAGCTAATAAGAAGTGCGAGCCGGTGCTTTACGGGTACTGAGACGTAGTGCTGCCTAAGCGTTGCGGGAATAGAAAAGGTATCTTGTGTTTCGCCAATGTGTGCAGCATCCTTACGCAGTGCAAAATGAGTGAGCCTCTCAACGCCATCTGTGATGGTGGCGGATACAAGAACACGCTTCAGGCTAGCGTGAGCCTTGCACTTGGTCTCCAGTAAGCCCATAATCTCACGTATCGGTTTCTCAAAACCCAAATCGAGAAGACGGTCGGCCTCATCCATGACAATTGTCTGCGTGTTTTCAACAGTGAACGCATTAGTGGCTTTGAGATGGTCAAGAAGCCGTCCCGGCGTCGTCACAAGTATCGGAATGCCTTTCCTCAACCGCGCTTTTTCCTTGTGGCGATTCTCACCACCGTGGATGCCCCCGACAGTAAGAAACTGGGCACAGCGTAGGAGAGCAGTTAAGGTGTCCGTCACCTGTAGAACAAGCTCGCGCGTAGGACACATGATGATCACAAGCGTGCCCACATCCCTGCTAATGGGAGACACATCGCACTGGGAAAGAATCTGATGGGCTATAGGCAAGGCATACGCAAGTGTCTTGCCACTGCCCGTCTCACTGCGCACAAGCACGTCGCGGTCTCTGTCGAGTACAGCCTTCCAGCTGAGTCTCTGAATGCGTGTCATAGATTGAATCTTCATGGTCTCCATGAGCGGGCGTCGCAGTTTGGGATGCACAAGCTCTGCCAGAGACGGCAGCTCGTCTGCATCTGTAGGATTGTCTGCCTTGAAGCTAGAGGAACCAGCACTGGCAGCCGCGGCAGCTGCAGTCGCATCAGGATTTGGTATGCGTCGCTGTTGCTTTTGAGGGGCAGCCTCGACAGGAGCTGTCTGAGGGGGGGACGCTGCCGCTGGAGCTGGCACTGAGGGCGTCCCATGGGAGCGCACTGGTCGTGCCCATTCTTCCTCTGCCTCTCTGCAAAAAGCCGTTCCTGTGCGTGGTGCGGAAGAAACTGACTTCGCGGCGGCAGCTCCGTCGTGCTTTTGTGTGTCGGCGCCTCGTGCAATTCCAGAAGCGGACATCAACCTCTGCAATGCGTCATCACCTCCACTTCCATCAGACAGTCCAGAAATGGAAAGAAACGACATGTATGCTCTCAAAATACCTATGTAACGGCACACCAAACCCCAGAAAGGAAAAAAAAGAAGATGTGTTTATATGAGCGTGTATATTGAAACTGCTCAGAAAGGTGGCAAAATTACTTTTTTCTCTTTTTTCAATTGTTTGTGTGGTGAGTGTAAAAGTTAGTACAATAGAAATGAAAAGATGAAACATTATTTTTGTAATGCGAAATGAAAAGAAAAATAAAAAATAAAGACGGAGTGAGAGGGGAAGCAATGAGCATTTTGTATGCTATGACATGCGCTTGTCATACTTTTATATTTGTTTGTTCTCTAATCGTTCCACAGTATTTTTTTCTTATTGGACTATGCAGAAAATGTGATAATGCAAATATGTTTGGTAGTAATAGTTAGTGTAAAGAGCATACAAGCATGCAATCACTTTCATGGAGGATCGCTGTTCCGCAAGATGAAGGCATAAAGACTTTGTGTGCTGAAGTAAACTCGTGATATGTGGCTCCTTTTCAGGAATACTCAAAACATCCCCGCCGATGTTTGCGTATGTGCTATCCAAAAGCTCTGCCCACTTCGATAGCATTCAAAGAGCTACCGGATGTAGCACGTTCCCCACGCACTTGCAATGAAAGTGGCGTGGTGTTACGCTTAATCAGCCTTCTTAGGGTTTCTCTTTTGATATCCCATTTCTGCCATTATGCCCTCGCGGAGAAGTTTGCGCTGTTCTGTGCGCTGTTTCACGTTGTACAACCGCATTCCTACCATGAACACACCGAGAATGAGAAAAGCAAGCCACCCTTGCTCCACCACTCGTGCAAAGATAGAATCTTCTGAAAAAGACTCGCGAGGAGGCCGAGGCATCGCTGTTGACAAGTGCCAAGAATGTCTCAAAGTAGAATGTCAGCAATTGAGCGCGCGCGTGACAGAGATTCCTTTTGTTGTTGTTGCTGCTATTATTTAAGGAGTGTTGGAAGCGAAAGACCAAAGATAAGATCAATAGTTCGCGTTTTAGGCTAGATTGTAGGTATTAAAAAAAAAAAAAAAAAAATTCATCACAAATAACGAAGGATCAGGTGTATATTTAGACGCAGTAACGAATCAGAAGGAAAAAGTCATAAATGCCAAACAGCAAGCACAGAAGAAGAAAAAAAGACCATCAAAAAGCCTTATACTTAATATTGGCCTCATATAACAAAAGTTGTGGGGTAAATATCAGAGTCACCTGCAATTATCTGCCTCTCATTTAGATTGTATCTTTGGTGTTGACACCGTCGCCCTCTCTTTACCAACGTTCCTCTTCTTCTTCTTTCCCAATGTTGTTATTTATGATTTGGAAGTCTTGTAGGAGACAAATCCATGAACCATGCGATACGCAAGGAACATCCCCATAAACACGAGTGATGGTTTGTACGTGTCAAAGAAGGACCGAGTAGGTAAACTCTTCCGAGAAAAGCGCAGCACAACAACCCCATTGCTCACCACTGCATCATTGCTCTCAGATGGGCCTGCGAGTGTATTGCGGTGCGCACCGCGGCGTCTTTTGGGAGCAGACTTATCGGTAACATGCGCCTTCTCAGACTTGCAAGTCCCTGCCAACAATTCCGTATCAAAGGTAATTTCCATGTGCTGGATAGCCTCCTTCTGCTTCCACTGCGCTGCTGCTTCAGACTCAAAGGGCATTGCAACAACACGAATCACAACGTTTCTTTCAGCAGCGGAGTCGCACGATGGGGCACTCGCAGCAAAAACGCCTGTGTACTCCTTAAGCCATGTCGTTGACATGCGAGACTGCAGCACAGACCGCTCGGCAGTGGGCAAAATGTTAACCTGTTCCTCGCAGATGACATACTCATATTGAGAATCATCTTTGGAGATGTACGCAGAAAGGCTAGCTAGAGTCAGCGCACCTTCATCTGTGCCCGATACTATTGATGTTGTCAGTGCATCGTCAGAAATCCAAGCAATAGTAGCCGACGTATTTGAAAATGTGGCAGTTCCAACCTGTGACGGCCCGCAAGGTGAGCGCAACTCAGCAACCCACTCTCCAGCAATGTGCCTCATAACATCAACAGGAAGCGCAATTTCAGCAGCGCCAAGCCACGCGGAAAGAAGAAAAAAAAAAACACAAAAATGTGAAAACCGCATTTTGTTTTGCGCCTATAGGTTACTGAACGCTTTGAATATTATGTTGATGTAATGAATACTATCGCAGGTAAGCACATGAAGGTGCATGTGTAGATTTAAAAAAAAAAAATTAGGATGGCCACAATGCCAGAAAAAGACGGAAGAAACAAAAATGATTGTAGCGCATGCGAGTGGTATACACACCATCTTACCCAGTTCAAAGAAAAAAAAAAGTAGGCTAAACAGCTAGTATTGACATCATCCTCATGAGCATCCTTTATTACCATTGTTGTTTCGCCTATGCTCTTCTAACACAATTTACAGAATGCGTACTTGGAGAAAAAAAATCTGTTTCGGTGTGCACAAGACACGGTGAACAAGAACAACAATTGCAGATATGTGCATCGTCCATATTGTGTAAAGCAGAGCCAGATGAAAAGCGAAATCTTCAATCGTCACGCTTTGCATAGTGTGCCTGCGTTTCAACCATTTCATGTGAAACCGAAAAGAAGGCGTCATCGTCTTTCATCATACTCTCGCGTTCCACTTTCTGCCTCTCCAGATCTGCCTGCAACGCATCCCGTGTGTACGCGGCGTTGGTGAAACTTGGTCGCAGCGAAGCAACAAATGTGTGGGACTGGCTTCGGCCGCGGTATGGGTTCCAACTCTTGTCTCGTTTGATTCCCTTTGGAAGGAGGCCGGGAAACTTCTCAAGAGCAGACACCGCGCGTACGGCGTGCTCGGTCGTCAAAGAAGCACAAAACAAGTACGACAACGAGGTATGCAGTTTGCCGCTGGCGGTATCCATAAACCGCCACTTGGTAAACTTTTGCACATCTCGGCTTCTAAAAACAGAAGATGATGGCGCGGTGACCAAAAGCGCACCGTTGTCCTTAAGCATGTTGGCGCCAACAGAGAGTGCATCTATTACCTGCTGAGAAAGTGGCTCATCCCCATCCATGGTCCCCTCCTTCAACTCAAGCACCACCAAGTCCTTGCTTTGAGGAGCACAAAATACTCTCACGTAGTCTTCCAGCAATGCGTGCTCGCAGCCAGCAGTGCCTGGCTCGAGCCGCGGGAGACTCGGTGGCGCCAAATAGAAGCCAGGGCCAGAGCTGCTGCACTTCACTTCCTCTCTTCTACGAATAAAGCATGCGAGATACGCAAGTGAGATGGGAATAGAAATAATGGCTGGATCACTTTGTGCGAGAAGAGCAGCCGCCTCCCTTTCTCGCGAACGTGTAGATGAAAGCAGCACCACTTGGCGGTTCTCTGCCGGTTGCTCTACGTCTCGCATAGGCGGATGCGTCAACAGTAACTTCGCCCTCTCTCTCCTCTTGTTGATCGGGAGGCTAGTCCACTCTAGCCCGCTACGGTGCGGCCGACGATGGAGACCAGCACGTCTGCTGTTGTTGCGGTTATGCAACACACATGCCGCGATGGGCATGCCATGAGCGCTAGATACGAGTGTGTTTACTGGAGAACAAGACACCCGCCCGCTGCGAGCTAGCTTCCCAAGTAGATGAGGGACTTCTGACCCCATATTAAGAGAATTTCTGTGATACAATGAAAAGGAAAAATGGTATCACGTATCGTCTAAGCCACCATGTTTTCTACGTCAAAGAGAAGAAAAATCGCAATGAGACTTTTTATCGTTGGCAACTCAAAACACAGCCACTGTTGACTTCAACCAAAACCTCTGAAGATGAAAGAAAAAAGGGAAAAAAAAGTGCACAGTCATAAAAAGAACAAATATATACGTTTTGGCTGGAGCAATTGCAGTTGTAAAAAGGGGGGATATAAAGCAAAACATAATGGTATAGAGGTGATTGTGCTTGAGCGCCTGTGTGCTCATGTGTGTATCTGTGAGTGTTATATGTTCGATAGATGCGTTCGTTTGTGTGTGTGTGTGTGTGTGTGTAGCCAAGCATGTAGAGACGACATCAACAGCGTATTCAATAAATAAATAAATAAAAGGCGGAGACAGCGTGTATGCTGGCAAGTTCCAGCTCTAGCTAGTTCATAATTTGCTTTTCTCTTTAATCGTAGCAATCTGATGATAGGGACACTAAACATACGTCCCTTTCACCAAGCATTGAGTACGTAAAAAGAGAGGAAAAGTAATTCATTCCTGCATGCTTTCTCTACCAAAGTGAATCCTCAATGCTGAATAAGTCCGGAAATTTTCGCGCACTCGTCAATACAATATCGCCTTCATCATATAAAAATATAGAACAAGAAAAAAAATAAAGAGAAAAATAGGTAAAAATTGCTGACTTGTTTTATATATAGCGGTTTTTTTTTTTTTGATGGTTGGAAAGAAAAGAAATACTGACAAAAAGCTGCTATATATATATACAAAAATAAATATATAGACGAATATGTTCTAAAGAAAGGGAACGCGAGATCTTCGTGGATTGATGGAATATACCCTGCTTTGACGCAAAAGAGGAAAAAAAAATGATGGCGTCATGCATAGACACATTAGAGCGGCTCACACGTTTTCAAAAAAAAAAAAAATCCTCTTCGTGCCCCTTTCATTCAACTCTGCATCGCTTCGTATTGTTTTTCCCTTCTTTTCCTTTTTCCACTGCGTGGTTGCGTAGAAGATAACTGTATATATAATGGGCACACAAGTAAGTGGTTCATTTGGAAAGCATAGTGTGAGTAGATACTGATGTGCCTGAAGGCAACACTTTCTAACTGCGCAAGTACGCACATGCACTCTCTCTCCCTCGAACATTTCCTCCTCATGTTCCACTTGCGTTTCCTTCCTTTCTTATTAAAATCTTCCTCGCATATTCCGGTCTAGTGACCACGTGCGACAGACAACAACAAAAAAAAAAGCATATTACGTAAACTCACTAACAGGTGCAACATCACCATATACTTTGAGGCCATTATGCGGTACCTGTGGAACGATGAAATCATGATGGCGGCCCACCTCGTCCTCCCAGTTCTTGTCGTCGCCTACGCACGCGGGATCACGGTAATAGTGAAGATCCCAGTTTAAATGCAGGTACGCCAGCGCAACCTGTGTCTCCATAATCGCGAGGTGCTGGCCAAGGCAGTTGCGTGGACCGTTGATGAAGGGGATGAATGCATAAGGGTCAATCTTCTTGGAGTACGTAGGCTTGATGGCGCAGTTGAGAGTGTTGGTATTGTTTGCGATTTCTGCGTCAATAAAGCGCTCTGGGTCAAATTTCTCGGGCTCTGGCCACAGATCTGGATTGTTATGGACACCAAGAACGCCAACAGCGATGGTGACTCCGGCAGGGATGCGCACGTCCTTGTCAAGACCTGTGTCATCAGCGGACCAAATGTCATCCTTCGCGGCATACCGCATCACAAGTGGCACCACGCTGTGCATGCGCAGAGTCTCACGAAGCACTGCCGGAGTCCACACAAGCTTGCGAGCGTCATCAGCAGTGGGGATGCCACGCAGACCGTAGCGTGTACGCACCGTGCGCTTACAGTTCTTGGGATCAAAGAGCTGCTTGGCCTCTCTCACCAGATGTGCGCGAATGTGGGGTCTGCGAATCACTTCGTACGTGGCCCACGTCAGCAGCGCAGCCGAGGTCTCATGTCCAGCCAGAAGCATTGTCTTCACGTCATCGCGCAGCTCCCTAATGACGCCGCTGTCAATCTTGTCAATCTGGGACATGCAGAGCGCCAGGATATCCTGCTTGTCAGTCTTCTTGGCATCATCGCTGCGAGAGTTCCAGCGCGAAACAATGATTTCGCTGAGAACCTTGTTAAGTTCAGCGAGGCACTTGTTGCGCTCGCGAGAACCCTCAAGAAAAGGCATGTAGGCGCGCCAAGGTGCCCAAACACGACGGTTGCACTCGTGTACAATCGGAAGGTACAGAGTAGGGAAGATCTTGTCGGTTTCATCTGGAGTCAGAGAAAGTGCACTTTTGCCGATTACCTGCAGCGTCATGTGCCGAAACTCTTCATTGAGGTCAACAAAGGGGGATGCTGGGCTCACGTTGTCCAACTTCTGCATGATACGGTCGACCGCGTTCATCGTCATCTCGGGAATGTCCTCCAAAATGTCTACACGGAGCGCGTGGGAAAGCAGGAGGCGGCCCTTCTTCCATTGCTCGTCCTCGGCCGTGACGAGACCGGTGCCCAATATGCACAAAAAATGTTTGTAGGCGGCGGCTATCGCCTTGCGGTAGTTGCGTTGATGTGTGAGAAGCACGCGCTTCACCAACCGTGGCTCATTAATGTAAATGACCCGCATGCCAGCCACATCAAACGTCACCAAGCGGCTTGAGCCTCTACCAGCGTTCTTTTCTGGGGCAAAGCTCCACTTAGCCATCTTAGTCCACGGGGCAGGACCCTTGAGGCGCAATCCGTGACCCAGGAGAGGCATCCAACCCTTGATGGTAGGGAGCTTGGAAAGATAGTAGTACATGCGCATGTTTGGAAGAAATACAAAGAACACCATATAGAGTACGGCACATGTTAGTATAGCAACGCCAATCAGTGTCAGTGGGGCAGTGGTGTGAAGGGTATCAACGATAAATGGTTTCACATGTTCTTGAACCGCCGTAACAATGGGTTCAACGGATGCAAACAGACCTGACTGGGTCTTCTGGTCGGTAGCTTCCTTGCTCGCCATGATGAACAATCAGTCGGGGTGTCTCCTTACTTGTGTGTTCTGGTCAATAGTGCTAAGCACCAAAGATTTAATTGCGTGTGGTGCTGTTTCTTTTATCTTATTGAGGCAAATAGCTATTTTGTTAAGTCTCAAAAAAAAAACACTGAGACTACAGCAAGGGCAAAAAAAGAGAAAAAAAAAAGAAGCTTTGATGGTAATGATATGTCTATTACTAATGAACAATAATAACTAACTTGTGTATAAAATAAGGAGAAGAACAAAAAAAAAAGTAAGAAGATAGCAATAGATCACTCTAATTGAATAAACAAGCATAAAAACGTCCAGGAGAGCACAATATGTGACAGATACTTAAAGAACTTCGCATTGCACAGATACATTTCATTTTGAAATATAACAGAAATTGTTGTTCACGCAACTACTCACGTTCTCGCTAGTTGACATCGAAGAGGTATAATACACATTGCCATAAACTGCTGGTTTCATGCGCCAACTCGCTGGCTCATGTATTCACACACACATATATATGCACACACACATACAGATAAAGACACACATGAGCCGCAAAATAGAAAAAAAAAATTTGAAAAAAAAAACACAAAAAAAAGGGCATCCATCAACTCAGCAAGATCAAAAAAGAGAAAAAGAAAGGAAAGGCGCTGTATTGGCAATATATACATACTTCATTTTCTTTGAAGAAAAGGAGGGAGAGTAAAAAATATGGGGCCGAGCAAGCAGAAAAATAAAAATAATAATAATGCAACATCTATTGTATGCGTCGTTGAGAAAAGACAATTGGATGTCTACTGGAATGCAAAAGTGCCTGAGTTCCTATGCTTCGTCATAAGAGTCTTGATGGACGGAGAAACAGACGTTGGTGAGGTCTTGGCAATTTTTCGCTGTGCTTGATACTGCGCCAGTTTCGAAGCGACAGATGAAGTGGCGGTTGTGTTGCCTGAAGCGTGGCTGGCGGTTGGTGTGACCCCAATGGGCTTCTCTAACGAAATCGAATTTTTCTTATAGCGGCTATTACTCAATAAGGCCGCCACTGGGTCACTGTTGTTGTTGTTGCTGCTGCCGCCTATGGTGTGTGAAACAGTTTTGCCCGAGCCATTCATGGTAGGCTTGCTCTGGACATTGTCTTGCTTTTCCGCATTCAAGCCTAGTGAGGTGATCTCTGCCGCAAACTCGTCCATTAAGTTGTCAAGATCGGTATCCTGCTTCTTCAGCGCCTGCTTCATGTTCTGTGGCATAGGAGGCATGCCAGGTGCAGGCACGTCAGCCGGCTTTGGTTTACTAGTCAGAGGAACTGTAGGACTAAAAGACATCTTCGAGACACCGCCGGTCTTGTACGCAGGAGCAGCTCGCACGTTAGCCAGATGAAGTCCCTTGAGTCCTGTGGCCTTTGGAGACTCATGTGGCAGTTTCCTGTCCTTAGCCCCCGCGTCTAAATTACTGATGGTAGACAGTTTGGGAACATTTGTGCGTTCATCACTCAGATTGAGTGCTGGGGACTTCTGAGAGACGATCGATGCGTTAGGAAACACTGCCTTTGGAGAAACCCCCATGTCTCCGTTCGACCTTGGCGCAGCACCCAGCATGTAGAACTTCTGTGGAGACTGCGCAGAGAAATTGTTGTTATGACCATTGTTATTGCTAAGACCAGACCCTACTAGTGACGCCCTCTTCCCCTTAAGATCCTTCGGTTGCTGTTGCTCCAAGGCTGGGACGCCAAGAAGTGCAGCAGGAGCGCTTTGAGGGTTGGGTTGCAGCCGCCGCGCTGCGTTTGAAAGCTGGTCGATGGCCGCGGCAGATGGTGCGCTGCTGTCATCAATGCCAACGCTAAAATAGGGGTGTTGCAGGCACTGCTCGGCGGTCGGCCTACTTTTAGGATCATAAGTGAGCATCTGGTTCATCAAGTCAATCGCTTGCGCAGGCACGTGTGACGGCAGCACCTTGTCAAGATCGGAACCCTTGATGGTAGGAAACGTGTATCTAATTTTCCTGGCAAGTGTGATCCCTCCAGGCCAGCACTTCTCCGTTGGTGAGCCCAGCACATTCATAATCTTGAAGAGTTGGTCTACTTCGTTAGAGCCAGGAAATAGTGGTCGTGTCGTGATGAGCTCAGACATGATACAGCCAGCGGCCCATATGTCTACTGGTGAACTATACGCGCGATCCTGCAGAAGCAGCTCAGGGGAACGATACCATCTCGTGGATACGTAGTCAGTGTACGGAGGTCGCGCTCGTATTTCTTTCACCAGACCAAAGTCCGCTAGCTTCACCACCTCCTCCTGACCGTCGCGCTTCACCAGCAAATTCTCAGGCTTTAAATCTCGATGAAAGTAGCCCCGCTTGTGCAGATACGCCAAAGACTGAAGCAGTTGCCGCATATAGTTTTTTACTGCTGGATACGAAATCGCTGGGCCCTTTCCGGCATCTTCAGGCCGTTGCGTCTGTTTGGCTTTCTTGATCACGCCTAGCAAGTCTCCATCCATGTACTCAAACACAAAAAACAACTCATTGTTTTCTCGAATTACCTCACGCAACTTCACTACATTTGGGTGGCCGTGAATCCTGCGCACCACATCCACCTCAGGAAGCTTCACACACTCCTCCCAAGTGTAATATTTCTGCTTCATTTTTTTAATCGCAACAAGCTGGCCAGTTTTCTTGCTGACCGCCTTCGCGACAGAGCCAAACGTTCCATCGCCAATCTGGTTCAGTAATTCATACTTATCCATGGCTCTCTAACTATGCAAGTATAAAAGAAGATTCTTTCTCTCTTGCTAGCGTGCGATATGGTCGATGGGACGCGCTTGTTCCCTCGTTCAACGTGTATGTGGACAGTACAAAAAGCAAATACGCCGTCCAAAAGTCTAGGTGGTATTTCCGTTACAACTGTCCGCGGAGAATACTTGGTTTGTTTCTATACCAGATGATGTAGAGATATCCCCAGAGTTTTTCTCTCCTTCTATATAGATGTACGCGCGAGTGCAAAATCGCGTGCGCTATGAGAGTTACCGCACACAAAACTACTTTAGCTAGTTGGCACGTACAAGTTCAGTTTTATGTCCTTCTCTTCTTCTCTTGTAAGGTGTGTAGGTGCCAGTTGAAACACACACAAAAAAAAATCCGCCTGCCAGACCTATTATTATTATTTTGTTGCGTCTGTTTGATGTTCCTATGTCCTTCAACCAGTGAAAAAAAAAGGCAATAATGTCTTTCCCAGGCTACCTGTATATACCTTTTAAAAAAAGAATGGGAGCAACGTTTCCCTTTTTCCTTTAAAAAAAAAAAAAAAAGATACAGGGGAATATGCTAGTAGGAATAGTCGGCATAAGACTTGCATAACACTACATCAAAAGTGACATCAGTAAGAACTTTTCAAGGCAGCCGCGTTCCAGCAGCAGCTACCCTATCATCACAAAAACCAGAGAGTGCTCCGCGCGTCTCTCTCTGTTTGTATCAGTCTTTCCTTCTTTTCTTTTATCTCACAATCATAAATTGCACTTTTTTTTATATACACTATATTGATTTCACCATTCTTACTACAAAAAGTAACATTTTTTTAACCTATATTGCTACGAGTACCCTAAATGAAGAACAGGAAGAAAGGGGAGCCTTACAACACTCGCAACAGCGGCGAACATGTATTGTCCTTTTTCTTTTCCTGTTCTTTCTTTTTTTTTCTTTTACTGACTAGGTATTGCTAAAGCCTATGATCACACGCACACCAACGTGTGTGAACAAAGATGTGCAGCATAGACTTAAGGGTGGAGGGAGTGCGGGTCCGGGGGCCACGCACCGCTCAGACCGCCGTTGGCAGCGGCAATGATGAGAAACCCAAAGATGAAGTTGGGCAGCATGTTGGAAATGGTCCAAGTGCCAAGAACAAAGAACTGCGTGGTAAAAGAACGGGGAATGTACGCAGGCTTGAGTCCATCAAACTTGAGCGGCACAACACGGCCCTTGCCAATTGGGGCACTGACGCTCTCGTATAGGCGTGCAGTGGTGCGGCGAAGCATAATACTTGTATATATTTCTTTCTCTTTTTCTTTTTATGTGTACACTTGCACAATCAAACAAGAAAAATCTAACTGTAAAGATAATGTGAAGAAACGGGGAAGAGGGAAAGAAGAGAAAAAAGCGGATTTCTAAAGATTCGCAAAAATTCATATATATATATATATATATATATAAATGCATAATTTCCATAATGTGCAAGCAATAATGTAAAACGGAGTTAAATTTACTAACGCCAAAATACGCTTCCTTTTAGGGAAGAGAGGGGGGGGAGCAGCGTCATCAGCACACAAAAAAAAAGGGCTACTGCGCCTGGTCCATACGTGGGTGGAATGGTATGCATAATCCTTTGAGCGCGATGCAGATAACAAAATACTCCTCAGGTTCTTTTTTGCCTTTTCTTCACGTAAAACAGCATACAAGTTTTGATCCTTAATTAGGCTTTCAGTAGCAAGGGAATATGATGTTACAGAGAAGTTGTTTTCTTCCTTAAATATTTCTCCAAGTGAGAGAACTTCCTGTATTGTTGGTATATAACAATGTTTTCCCTCCTCTTTAGAGTTATCCCTTTCATATAAAGCGGTCAAAAATACGCTTCCCTCCTCATTACTCTCTTTTTTTTTCCTCCATCCCGTCCCTAGATTCTCGGTTGGCTCTATTTCTGTTTTATTTTCCTCCCTTCTATTTCTCTTTGATTAATTCACCTTTTTAAAACATATAAATAAATATAAATATAAATGTTTCTTTGTTTCTTTTTGCTTGCTCGCATGCAGAATACTGTTAGGTTATAATTTGATGCTGAAGCAATAGGGATTAAACTTGCATGCCGAATTACAAGGAAAAAAAACTGCCTTCAAAAAAAAAAAATCCCTTTGTCTCACTATAATAAGAAAACTCAATATGGGCATCAGAGAGCTACCACCTTACTGAGGCATCGCAGAGTTCTGAAGCTCAGCAGCACCGTGAGCAAAGGCACAGCGGTCTCCCCAGGCGCACTCTCCATTCTTCTCCCAGTAGATGCACATCTTGGTCTTCATCTTGGCCTTATCAATGCCGGGGCGGTTCCCGCGAAAACCTCCGCCGTTGCCGCCGCCGCGGCCGCCGCGAAAGCTGGTGTATTGAGGCTCCATGGCGTTGGCGGGAAGTGTCCAGTGAGTCGTCTTAGTGTTATGGTCGATGTAGTAGGGCTTGGCATCGCTGGTGTAGGCAAGCTGCCAACCAGGGGGCAGTACGGGGGGTTGAGGAGAAAAGAAGCCACCTTGCTGCATTATGAAAAATAATATATAATTATTAGTTACTTTTATAGGGACGACTGCTGCTTTCTTGACGCAGTGCGGCAATTATGTATTTTTTTTAAAAAAAAAAATGAAGAGAGATGAAAAAGATAGTGAATCAGTATTTCTAATAACAAAAAAAAAAACTTTTCAATCTCCTACCCCCATCTATATGAATATGTGAGCAATCGCAGTCTTCCCAAAGCGCAAAGTATGTGAGTGTATGTGTGTATGTATGTGTATTGCCTTTTCTAGCAAGCATATATATGTATTTGTTTCCATGAGCCGCTACATTGAGCATACACGCGCTAGAGTGAATATATGCGTGTACACGCAAGATTACCCAAGAGACGATCATTTCTACACATACGCAGCGGATAATGATGCTCTGAGCTCCATAAAAGCAGTTAAAGATAATAATAATAATAATAATAATAATAATAGCACATGTTTACATCGTATAAACCCTATAGAAGGGAAGCAGTGTGTGTGTTTTTTTTGTGTACGTGGACCCAATGCAACCAAAAAAAAAAGCGAGAGGCAAAATAGTGTCAAATATAGCCAACGATACAGTATGTGCGTGTGCACCTAGTAGGGAATAAAGAGTCCTTTCGTTGGTCGCTGGCACTGCATCGTGGCAACATACGTATCCATGGCGTTCTCAACTACGCCGTAATGTGTACCATTCATACCATGTGCTGTAGGAGTCCCTCGTCCAAGCGCATATGGCTTCACCGACCCAGTTGTTTGGTCGTAAATACGTTTTGAATCCTTTGCCCTCTTAGGAACGATAGAAGTCACCTTTTTATTTTCAGTCACGCCATCATTCCAGTGAATAGCAAAACGCGGGTCTGCCTCGTCGACTGTCACAATGCATTGCTGATGATGTTGTTGTTCTGCAACAACACCGGCATTTTCCGCCAAGCGCTTCTGCATTGGATCTCTAAAGTACATCGTCTCCTCAGTTATCACGCCAGTGTTCACAAAAAGTGCCAAGTCCTCAATACGGCGATATCGGTTTTCTGTTATAGTCGAAGTATTGTATAAGCTGCCACGCTTCTTAGATCGATTATGGAGCCCCTGCTGGTCAACCGCATAAAGATTTGCTTGCAGCCGACCAGCACTACGCATTTTGGGCAGATATGAGCCTGTCTCAGAAACCGCATCCTCGGCGGTGCGGGCCACAGAGACGGTGTCCTGTGGCACCTTGCTGCTGCCTGCATCTGGCATGCTAAGAGGATATGTGTCTGTGTACATCGTCGGCGAGTATTGCTCCCTGAGCCACTTCTCACTGCCGGCAGCGACGCACCGCTCACGTACTCCACATGGCATGGTGGCACTCATATGGAAAAACTTCTGAACCTGACCGCCTATTGTATCATCAAACGAACCGCTGCCCGTATTGAAAAAGTACTGTTGTCTAAGAGGGCACCCCACGCCAGAAATCTCGTGGGACCTCTGCATCCTCAGGAGACTGGGGGGGAGGAGAGGGAACAAACTACAGTGAAAAAGAAATCGAGAGAGAGAAGAAAAAGGGAAGGCATAGATAATGGTGCTCATAGTTAGCAGCATTTAGATGAGCAAAATCAACGTGAAAGGGGAAAAGAATTAGCAGCGCTGAAAGCAGGCAAGAGGGAATGATAATGACCAATATTTTACAATAATAGATTAAATCAAGAAAAGGAACCCAAATGCAGAGTATTGTGGTAGTTGCGATCACCACACTGTATTATACTGGCCTTCCTCTCTCCTTGACAACGTGCCTTTGCACACATAACAAAAAAAAAAACGCACACACACACACCTACCCACTAAGATAATAATAAAAAAAAACATTATCAAAGAAAAAAAAATTGTATTACCAACGCTTGTTCGCAAAAACAAAGAACAAATATATCACCACGAGAGAACGCTCAGTACAAATCCCTTTTTTAAAAAAATTATTTACTGTGTCCTTTAACTTTTCTAAATGAATCAGCAGCCAATAAACAAAAAATACAGTGATTGTGAGAGCAAATAGCTAAAAACGGATATAATAAAGAGCACTAGCAAAAATCTTATGAAAAATTGCTCCTTTCCCTTGAAAGCTTTTTTTTAAAGGTAGCTACTACTTTTCCCATAAATATATATATGGGAAAAAAAGAACGTAGCATCTTTGACTGCTCATTCCTCCTGCCTTCGACTCCTCTTGACACTTTCTGATTTTTGTCTTTGATTTGCTTGTCCATTTACAGAGAGAAACATTTTAGTTTTCTTTATAGATATATAATTAACACTGATCAAAATCTAGTTGACGCGGAAAAAAAGAAAAAAAAAGGCCGTACCCACCTGCCGGGCCCATTTTGTATGAGGACCCTGACACCTTCCACGTGTGTGTACAGCGAAGAAATGGCAGTGAAGAAAGGTCTGCTCGCGAGATTTCGATGTTTGTAAAAGTACGTTTGGAGAAGAACGACAAGATGCACTGCAAGCTCCACCTGGTGCTTCACTGCATTCACACTAGATTTCAAGAATGCTGTACGCAAGCGACGCTGAAAGCTCACTCAAAGCCAGTTTCATAGGGAGTGCTAGTACGGGGGGGAGATTGTGTTCTAGGTACGGCTCAGGAGGGCGGTAGCGCGGAGGTGGTGCCAAATTTGAAGGAATTGTTACCGGACTGGTGACTGTCGCAGGGGGGCTGAGCATGCTGAAGGGAGTTCTGGTGGTGGTTTTGTTGAACTGAAATTGTCTAACGGTGGCGTTTTGTTGATTGCCCAACGTATGTGCAATTGGCGATCCCTGTGAATTAGGAGAAAGCTGCCCACCCTGCGCAGCGCTGGCGGCACCCGAAGTCTGCGTCGTGGAAACCGTTTTTTGGGCATTATGAACGTTCGGATTCAGAATAAACCCAAGCCCGTTCACGTCCAGGTGACGTTCGTCGGGTAGCTCGTGTAGGTAGGGGCAGTTGGAGCCACGCAGGCAGCCGCCGTTAATGAAGTATTTGCAAATCTCCTGTGAACGGTCATGAGGGACAGCCGAACCCTGCATAGCTCCATTGCTCACGCCTTGCATCTGCATCATCCCCGCAGAATTAGACGCCATGTATCCGTAGCTATTCGAGCCATTACCAACGGCACGGTTACCATTCGGCCCGCCGCTTGAGCTAGATGGTATGCTCCAGAGCTCCTTCGATGATATCATGCGTCGTGGCACACACACACACACGCAATGTAGCTGCAATAAAGCAAAAAAGAAGCTTATGCAAACAGTGCAAAAAGAAAAAGAGAAGAAAGAAAAAATAATAAAACAAGCGGGGTGGAAAGGCTCGCTCAGCAAGAATGCTTGAATCCTAGAATAGGCAACTGTATATATTTAATATAGGTTGTTGTGATGATATGGCTGATATATATCTGTATCCTATATTTTTTGGTTCACGTCAAAAAAAAAAAAAGAAGCACACCTAGAAAGTTACTATACAATCGTAAGAAGGGGAAAAAGGGTTGCATGAAAATCAAAAAAAAAATTGAAAAGAAAAAAAAAGGACACTCCAAACAAAGAGTCACAGTTGCACGTAAACTTTTTCCTCACGACAAACAAGCAAATCTCTCTTTATACAAGTGCATTCCTCTCACCATGCCATTTCAATAGAGAATCATGGCAAATGATAAATATGTTTATTTCCATTTAACGTGCTGTCTGTTTTGTCATTTTTTTTTTCTTTTTTTCATTTGTAGAATGCTGTGAGCGTGTGCACCAACATTTATATACCATAAAAAATGTGAGAAACCCCCTAAACAGCCAATACGTCGTGGCACTCATCTACACACTACGTTGCTTCTCCTCACTACGGGCTACTAACATAAGGCGGATGTACACAGCAAATGGGAGAAGAAGTACTACAAAAAGGACTGTCACCGCGCCAATTGCGCGACTCTTACACTTGACGCAAGAACATTCAAAGCCCCACCGCTTCTTCATCGCCAGAGCAAGGCGAGAAATAGGCAAATCGTTCCCTGGCATATAGTTTATGTACAGCTCTTCCCCTTCTCGAATAGGTCTGACCGCCCGTGCACTTAAAAAAAAGTTGGACTTTGTGCTGTTGTAGTTAATCATCAGCTCAACATTTGCCTCGCAGTTGTGGTTGAAGTACGATGCCTCAGGAAACAGACAAATACCTCGTCTTCCGCGGTACTCCACGTCAAAACGGTTAAACTCTACAATCAGCGGCAACTTCTGAAGATCGTATGAAGAGAACTCACCGCTCAGTAAGTAGTTGGAGCCGTTGTGAATGGCGCCATCAGGCCCAGGCGCGCGAACCTCTTCAGCAAAGTCAAAAACGTCTTTTTCTCTCGTGAAATAGGAAAACCCGCCAGACATCAAGGTCATAACGCGGCGTTTGATGTACTTCTTCTCGGCTTCCGTACCGTAGACGAGTTTGCTGAACACATTGCGTGTGATTGTCAGCACTTGCTCGCGGAGTGGTTCATCTGGAAGGTCGCCAATGTACATGGAGAATGCTGGAATGTTCATTACCTCCCTGCCATATCCGATCTCGCGGGTTGCAAACACGCCACGAGCAAAAGCACCACCAAAGCTAGCGTTAATGTCCAATTTGATGTCAGAAGTCACAAACCCTCCAGGGGGGGACTCTATCGCCCCGTGAATGCTCGACACACGTGCGAAGTGGCGGCGTGGCTCTCTGAGGGTTGCGCGAGTGCACTGCGGGATCAGCGTAAGCGGGACGGCGAGACGCCCAAAGCAACAAACCACACCTCCCTTTTGACACCTAAGCATGGAATGCGCGGATCCTCTAATCATAGCGTTGGCTAGCTTTTGGCTCATTGTCCCTATATATGTGTTACTACGCAGACGTAGTTATTTCCGTGCAGGTATAAGAAGCGCTTCACTAAGCCCAAAACTTTTGTAGTGATCAATTTTCTTTTTAGAGCTAAAATGATTTTAAAAGAACTGCCAATGTAGTCAGGTAAACCTACTCTTTTCACGTTTTCACTGGCCAGTGGTACCGAAAATATTTTTCGGCTGTTGAATGACGCGAAAAAAAAAAAAGTTAAGATCAAACACGCTTTTTAACAATGAGATGAAAGCAGAAGCCATGAGTGTGTATACAGCGTCACATAAATGATGGCAATGCAAACTGTCTTCCTTGTAATATTGAGACGATCAAACAAAAGTGAGTTTTTATTTTTATGATAGAAGGACAATTGCTCTTTCCAGGGATGCACACCATAGAAAAAAATCAATGACAATAAACACCACGCGACACATGACCCCAAGACTTACGCAACCTCACAACGACTTCAGAATGACAATAGTGTCATGCTCTACCACACACACTCCAAATGGCTTCCCAGTGGCACAGCAAAAGTAATTCCGCTTCCGTAGATGCTGATCGCGATCTCTGTCTGTGTATCTATCAGCATCCGGCATCATTATTCGCTTAAGAGGTCGGTGCGTCAGCAAGTTCATGCTTCGAGCATCTAAAAACAAAAGAGCTCCACTTTCCAGTGCTGCCACTACTGTCCATGAAAAAACGTTGAGAAACGAAATGTCGCGAACGGGGATGTCTTCAGTGCAGTACGTCTGCTGCGTAGGCTGCAGGTGTAGTCGGGAGAAAGTGGTGGCAAATGGGGTTCCGTCTGCCTCAGCTCTTGAGCGCTTCTGACCAACAGTGCTGCGGACTGATGCGGGTGGCAAGACAATTGTAAAAGTCGCCAGTACGTTATTTTCTAGAAGCACGGCTATAAGTGGGGTGGCACTTTTTCCGCTACTTTGAGCAGATGAACCCGTATCCCCAACAGAAGCGACCGAAGTGTTTGGCGAGGTGCAGCAGGCTGCCTTGACCACACCTGGCCTGGGCCGCAGAAGAGCGTAAGACTGACCCACGACTGTCACGCCAGCAACACGCGGGCATAACAACTGCACAAGGCCGTCAGACCATACACATAACGCAGATTCATCATCCACCCATCCGCAGAATAGCAGCACTGCTGATGAAATATTAGAAGCTAGCGCCGACTCGCTGGTGCGCGCTGAAATTCTAGTCCACGGAGTCTGAACCGTAAAACTATCTCCATCATCGCTTCTGGAAAGCACCGCCATCATGTAGTCAGGACTTGCTTTCGGCTCGCAAAGAGGAAGCACGACGAGCACCGTGTTCCCCAGAGGATTGAACCGCACAAGCGGCTGCCCATATGCAGCCTTGGGAACTTCACTAGGATATGCCGTGACGCGAGTTCCACGTCCACGCTGCTTCAGCTCCTGAAGGTGCGCAGTATCCATGACGCACGTGTAAACACCATCACACATGGCGGCACAGATAACAAAACGGCTGCCACCTGCTTCCGCATCAGCCCGCACACAGTCTAAACCAACCAACTCCGCAGTCTCTGTCATACGCTGGCCGCCACTTCTTCTGGTGCTCAGACTCTCGTCACTATCATCAAACATGTAAGCCTTGGAAAGATTGATTGTGTTGAGTAGGCACGCCGTACCGTTGCTCAGGCCACACAAAACATAAGTAGGTGGATGTGTATTACCCACTGACAGCCAGCGGCAGTCTGTCACCGCCACCGACTCGGGTGACGAAGACGGTGATACTCGCCGTGTTACTTCCTTCTTTATGTAGCGTAGAATTGCATTTTTAGTCAGCTGCGTCTTGTCTTGATGCTCCTCAGACTCAAAATCACATCTCCAGTTGAACATAGAAAAGGAAAGAGGAAAAATACTACACACAATTTTTTGAAAAAAAAAAAAAATCGCTGTTTACGGTGAAAAACGGCGAAGCAAAGAAATCAAAACAAGCAAAAGCAAAAGAGAAAAAAGCGTGTGTTGTCAGAAGCATTAAAAACAGAAAACAGAGAAAAAAAATTGTGAGTAAAAAGGCAAAAAGAAAACAACTCAGTGCTTGCACAACAGCAGCTGGCTAGAATTGTTGATAGGGTTGTTTGTAGATGGTCCTTCCGGTCACCATGTGAAGAGTTAGAATATATTACGAAATAATGCAATCATTTCAGGCTAAGAGTACCGCCGCACTGCACAGCACTCTCCAAAGTACTAAAACATACCTTTGTTGGACGTTAGGCTACCGTTTCGGATAATAATGGCCCCTTTTTTCCTGAAAAAGAAAAAGAAATCCCCTTCTGTGTATGTTGATTGATCAAAATAAATTGGGCAGGCAACTCTAACTTAGAGAAAAAAAAAAGGTCCCCCTACCCATGCAACCATCCTCTCATGCTAGATGAGAAGGGTGTAGCACTGCAGCACAACAGTAAACATGCAGACATCAACAACACATATACGCAAAAAGGAAAAAGAAAAAGAAACAGGCGTGTTTGGCTAGAGTAAAAGAGTGCACAGATCTGTGGGTGCTCTCTAGTCGTCCTCCTCCTCAGCGGCATCTGGGATCGGCTCAAACCCAGAAGGTGGATTCTTTGCGCCACTAGAGTTGAGCACCTTGAACCTATTGCCTGAAAGCTTCCTATCATTACGCTGTGCCTTGTTGATATCCTTGTGCATGCGATAGGTCGAGGGAAGAGACGTGCCATGCACCGTTGTATCAAAAAGAAGTTTTCCGTACATCGCGTTATCTTCGTTGGGAATATCGCGGCGCGCAAAGAGTTCATAATGCGTGTTATTCGGCAACCGCTTTTTCATGATGAAATCAGGCAAGTTCTGGCCATAGCCGGGACGCATCTCGCGCATTGGATATCCGGTGAAAGTGTTGAATTCCGGAGACATGTGTCTCTCATCCTCCAGCTGCCAGGCGCCAGGAGTACTTTCTTCAATGTACTCATTGAAAATGCGTGCCTTGGCGAGCCGTAAGTCCCAGCGCTGCGCACATGGAATGGGTAGGGCCGCAGCGGACGTGTAGCCCACCTTGTGCATTCCCTGAAGCACCGCTCCTCGATGAAGCATTTCAAAATCGTTACTAGTTAAACGGAGAAAACAGCTATTAATAAAGAAAAGAAGAGAAAATGTTCTTTCCCAACTATGGCTACTTGATGTTGTGATGTGTGTTTCGGCACAGTGCCAGTTGCAGACGAAATTATTCAAAAAAAAAAAAAAATTAGAATGTAAAAAGAGTAAATGAACAGCTTAGTAAATCATCGTCGCAAATAGACAGCTACCAGAAAGGCAAAACTTTGCTTTTCGCTATTTTTGTCGGCCACAACTTCCGCTACCATTCCCCCATAAATCCTCGTCTGTACTACCACCACCAGCATTCGGAGCCTCGGTGCATAAAGATAAGGAATGAGGTATGATAATGTTGAGATTTTTTCGTGTGTGTTCATTTTTTCAAAATGTCGGCATTGAATCACACTCTTCACACATCAAAAAGAACATAATAGTTGCTGAATGCATAATATAGGGTGCCACTTAAAAAAAAAGAAAAGAGCGTGAATGTGCTGTAAGTATAAGCAAGGGTGCACCTGTATGATGGCAAAAAGAAAAAAGCAAGTGGTGTACAATGTACAACAGAGAAATCGTTTTTCACACACTCTCTCTCACCTTCTCTCTTCTTCGCATATCTCACTCTTATCACACAGCCCAGGCCACTTTCCCTCGTATTCAAGTGTTGTTGTTGTTTTTTTGCTTCGCTTCTCTCACTTCTTACTGCGAAGGCGGGAGCGGAATCAGCTCATCAGGGACATGCTGAAACTTGCGATTTGACTTATCGCACACCCACGCCACCTCCACCTCGTACAGTTTATCCTTCTGCTTGTCATGAACGTCATGAAGAATGTTGACCAGCTTAGGAACAGCCTCTTCACATGTGAGGTTAAGAAAGTCAAGCTTCTCTAGCTCAGTCTTGGCCACCGTCTTGGCCTTTCCGAGCGCAATTCCGTAGTAGCCTGCGACGGTGCCGCTTGGGTCACTGACGTATAGTTGCGGGCCGTCATCGGCGTAGGAGGCAATAATGGCGCTGCAGCCAAATGGACGATAGGCATAGTGGGTTGTGTAGACGTGCATAAACTCGCCGATACGGCTAGCAAGCACTGAGCCCAGAATAGGGGTGGAAAATATCTCACGACTGTTCTCCGCTTCATTACGCGCGCGGGACAGAATAGCTCGGCCATCGGGTAGCAGACCGCAAATGCAGATACCAGCTTGGCGGTCCACTGCGTGAATACGATTGTTCGATCCATCCTCAAGCATGCGGCTGGTGTGAATCTTCTCCACAGCCAGCACGACGCCGTCCTTGCAGCACGCCGCCACAGCGGTGCTACTGTTCTCCACAGCCTTGCATGCATACTCTACCTGAAACACGCGACCCTCAGCAGAGAAGACGTCAGTCGACTGATCATGACCGCTGCCTGTGCCTGCCATGATTCAAAGATGCTGCTTTCAAAGTGCGGGTGTTATTTTCTGTGTGTACGTGCGTGTGTGTGTGTGTTATGATGATTACTACAGAGACGATACTGATATCAAGAAAGAGAGAAGAATTGTGCTATGTGTTGATGCTTATAAAATCGTATTGCACAACAAGTCAGAATTCCTAAATTCAAAGATAAAGTAATAGAAATAATAATGACAAGGCGCCACGAATAATAAAAAAGGTACTATTATGTACAAAGCAATCAAAGACAAGGCAAAAGTGAAGAGATAAAAAAAGTTCTATTACAAATATTCTGTCTGTTTGCACATGTTTTTTTTTTAAAAAAAAAGGGCAACACAACAGAGTATGTACATCAACCGCAATTTAAAAAAGGGAAAATTAAATAGTAGGTGCTATCAAGTTCAGATGATGCTAGCTGGTGTGCTCTCACAATACTACTGTTCCTCCTTTCCTCTCCTCCCCACCACACCTCATCAAATCGCATGCGCAAAAAAAAAAAGGTGATCAGTATCGCGCTGCCAATACTAGAGTCAACGAGAATACAAAAGGCTCAAACAAAAAGGGAACAATAGTGAAAAAAAAAGCATTCGTTTTTTTTTTTTTTTGGCTAGTCATACTTGCGCGCGACGACGCAACAGTGCAAAGATGGCGATAAAAGAAGCCATCGCAACTGCCGCACTACCAATACCAATTGTCGCAACAGCCTTCCACTTCTCTTGGCGGCAGCGCTGAGCCTCAAGCGCCTTCTCTTCCGCCGTCTTGCGCTCTTTAAACTCACGTCTGCGCTGAAGATTTAAAGTTGGCTTGCTGGTGGCACCCTCCTCGTCTGGACTCCGCCAGGAGGCTCCCTCCTGTGGCCTTGAAGGCAAATTTTCCTCCCAGTTCCCGCCGCTGGCAAACAACTCTGCAATCTTCTCGGAGAGACCTCCCCCAACGCTATCTGCTCCACCGCCGCTGAGAGAATGGGAGTAAAGGCACAAGTCGCCGTTAGGGCAACACCCAAACAAGTGGGCTACGCAGAAGTGGATTTTTTTGGACTTGTTGCGCACAATCTGCCGCAGACGTTGCTTCAGCCTACCCACATCGCCCTCCTTCATTGTGCTCTCATCGATGCAGCCTCCACTTGCCTCAAAATTGCTTTGATTGAACTGGCACGCGACGTCTATTTCATCAAGAACTTCCTCTGGAATGAGTGTATCATCTACAATTACGGTGCGCAAATAGGGGTTCACGTGAGCAAGAGCAGCAAGGGATCGCCCTGCCTCGTCCTCGAGTGGAGTGTTTGAAAAATCAATGTAATTCACTCGAGAGCGCACTAGCGATTCACACAGCATGGAGATAGACTCGTCACTAACGTTAACCCCACTCAACGTCAGCGCCTCAACTGATAAATTGTAGGGAAGCGCCATTGATAGTGAGTACACCTCAGCATCACTAAATATATTGGAAAAGTCATCATACACCAAAACAGATCGGATTGCATTGTTGAACACCTCCTCAACAAGAGTGTGGAACTCGTCCTCTTGAACGTTAGTGTAGTTGCTATTGTGATTAGTAAAGTATCCCATTGCCTGCTCTAGCTGCGGCAGAGAAAAAGATTCTGTTGTGGCAGTCGCAACCCTTGCCACCAGCTGTCTTGTATCTTCCGTTTTCTGTGCAGTCGTCACTGCCTGTGAAAGTGTGCGCACAGCCCCTAGAACTCTTCCTTGCTTGCTACCATTCTCCATCGCTATGTGTTGCTATTTATTTGCAAAAGTACTGGTGTGCTCCTTTCAGCGTTTGTTCGGATGTCTATTAGGTCAGCAATTGGCGATCAGCTCGCCTTCTAAATAAAATAAACAATCTAAAATGAAAGAGAGAAAACCAAAAAGAAAAAAAAATGCAACATTTTAAGATAAACAGTGAGTTAAATGTGAGATTTTTCACTACGGGCAGACAGATACACATATATGTACGTGTGTGCGTATGCATATAAGCAGTGGGCAGCTTCTAATACAGCACTCTGAAAATCTGAAGGAATATTGAACATAGCCGCGAGGCTGAAAGTGGGTTTCTCATCGCAGTGGTCACGTTTTCTGTTAATTTCCTTGTGCTTTGGGGGGGTTACAACCCCAGATTTAAAATGAAGACGCTGGACATCAGTAAAGAAATATATATATCGAGGTCGCCAACATGCTGAAGAAGATGGCACCACCACAGTTGCCCTCTCACTTGATTAAAAAAAAAAACTCGATAACATCACAAAAAATGATCTTTCTCCTTCTCTGCAGGCCAGTGATCACATTCTATTATGCCTATACTTCACCGCGCAGAGCTGCTTCAATCAGGTACCCAGCGATGAAGCTAACAGCGCCACTCACAGCCCCGTTGACTGTCATCATGACGGCAGAGTGGGTCATGCTCAGCCCAGCAAGAAGTCCCTTTACTGATCCCAAAACCACAAGCGATGCAGCCGTAAGAACGCAAGAAATTGCAAAGACAAAATCAGTTCCTTGACCCTTCCCCGGCACATACGCCAGCAGAGGGATGGACCCAAACAAAAGAAACGATGTAAACATAACCATACCCTGCTTTTTGGGGCCGTTTGCATCCTCCAGGTCAAGAAGTAGGCCAAGCTCTTCCACCATCATAAAGTCAACAAATAGCTTTGGATCTTTTGAAATAATGCCCACAATCGTACTGGCATCATCGAACGACAGCCCTTTGGCCATATAAATCTGCACCATCTCATCGACCTCGAGATCAAAGGAGTTTTCCACCTCCCATTCCTCACGACGGCGCTCAGAGATCGCGTTCTCGCGCTCCGCCTGCCCGGAAATGTACTCACCAAAACCCATGGCAAAGCCATCGGCAATAACGTTGGAGAAGCCAAAAATAAGAACGGTGGCGTAGTTGCCGTTACTACCTGCAGCGGCAGCGATAATTGCAAACGTTGTTAAAATGCCATCCAATCCACCAAACACGACTGACTTGATGTACTCGGAAGCGCTAGAGTTGTGACTCTCTGCGTGCATAGGCTTCATGTGCTCACGGCGAGACGCCTCAATGTCTCTTTTCCGAAAGGCAGCACGCGCGGCATCGCAGCTCTTATACGATTCTCCTACCTCAGTGATGGAAATCTTGGTGGTGTCGGACATGCTGTGAATTTCTGTGTATCTCCTTTTAGTAAAAAGTTATTTGGTAAGTATCAGTATATGCATATGTGTATGAACCTGTGAATAGAAGTGCTTTCTTTGCTGTAAAAATTAACAGCCAAAACAATATGCTGCGTAAATGAGAATTGTATAAGAAGGCGCCAGATGTGCTTCTGATGCACACAATATCCCTTCATGAAAAGAAAGCAAGAAAAAAAAAAATGTGGAAAGAAAAGGAGAAAGAGCGTGCATAGCCTCGCAGAACAACGTAGTGAGAGCCTCCTGTTGTGCAGCAAAGTTCCCTTAAACAAAACACATAAAGAACAGATAAAATAGCAAAGTATATTGTGGTTGCTCACTGTTTGCTAGTTGATGTGAAAAGCTGGCAAGGGCATGAAAGCAGTCGCACCATTACATTTGTGTATGTGTGGGTCACCGCCGTCGTGCAGAGCCAGGCGCAATCAGCCATCATTATTCAAACCCTAAGTGCAGCTCCTGCCCTTCCTTTATGTCCTTTGATGCACACACAACCACTCTTCGGGACTCTAAGGGGGCAGTTTCAACCACAACACGACGCCGCGTAGTGGCTGAAAGGAAGTCGGATTGTACACAGGTGTAAAGCGAGCAATTTGCGGCATCCTCTTCCATCGCATCTGAAGAAGAAGCACCGCTATACGCAGTGGTAGGTGGTGCTGGACTAATAAGGTCCACAATGGGGACTAGGGAAACAAGCAGTGGCAGCTGGGGATCTTCTGCCAGTAGATCGGGAAGCTCAGCTGGAGCAGAAGGCTCGCAGTCAACGGGAAGAAGCATGCTCCGTTGCAGTACGCTTCTGTGGGCAAGTACCAATTCATGGAACGTCGGTACACACGCTTTGTGGATGCCTCTGCGCCTTGCGTAGAACTGAAGCAGTGCGTGTGTTAAGCGTACCTGATTGCTAGTAAGGTGGTCCCACTGTCGCAGGCGCTCTGGCGACTGCTCCCCAACAGATGGGCAACTTGGAGCGTTTTGTGGTGTAAAGAGTGACGGGAGATCAGGTAGCATGGTGCGGTTTAACACCGGCGAAAACAGTCCTTCTGCTGGGCTTCTGTCGCCCGTGACGGATATGAGGCGTTGGGCAGCAATGAACGCCGCCAACCAGAGCCCTTGAGCTGCAATGATGTCCATCCTTCCTCGACGCGTTAAGAAACGCCGGGCGACGCTAAACGGCGGCACAGCGCGCGGTACGCACCCGCCACGCAGCGTTTGACAGTTGAGCACCGCACGGTAGGGAACGGAGATAATAACTCCACCGCGCTTCACAGGCTCTGCAGCTGCCACTGCCAGTGGCGCACAAGGAGCTGCCCGATGAACAAGAGCCAACTTCTTGCTAGTGGTCCCTTGAGCAGCACAGTAAGACCAAAAATTCTGAATTTCTGCCATGACCACCACTTCCTCTACATCCACTGTAATATGGCTCCTTCAATCTGCTCACACGAAAAAAAAAAAATGAAATGGATAAAAAACAGGTCTAAAGTAAGGCCAGAACAAAAAAAAGTTATATATGCAAAAAAGTGAATAAAGGGGAAAAAAAAACAAGTCAAGCCACGCTAAGAGGGTACCCCACACTGCACTCACGCAAAAATCCTGTGGATGCCAAGTTATCAACCATTTATTTGTTTATTTACTCGGTGTAAACAACAACAACAACAACTTCCTCGTCGGGGACAAAGAGAGAGATAAGGGGAGAGAGCAGCGCACGTGGGCTTACAGTCGCCACATTCGTTTTAAAAACATATTTTCTGCTGTGCTACTGCAGCGCTAACAAGGTCACACTCTACTCTAGTAGTCCGCCGCTGGTGCGACCAATGGATCTTGGACGCGAGTAATGCCACCCAGCTCTGGCACGCGACGCCATTTCGGCTTTGGCACGACATGGTTTTCTGTCGGGTGCTGCCAGTAGTTCGGCCAGCTGTTGGCTCCAGTAAATACCTTGGGGTTGAAGTAGGCGTCGGCATCTGGGGTTTGATACGAAAAGCGCTCCTCCAGCTGCTCGGGAGTAAGCTCCTTCGCGGCACGCGCTACAATCTCAGAGTTGATGGCGCGCTGCTGCCTCACGCGCTGCAGCCAAATGGTCCGTCGACGGATCGACTCCACCACTTCCCTATTGTGATAGCTCTCACGCTTGTTGGGGACCATTTTGAAAAGGCCATTGCCTATAGCGCAGCCTGGGAACTTATTATCAAACACTTTGTCCCGCACAAGAAAGTTGCGCACAACTTCCTGGTGTGCTTTGTGAAGCTGAATAAGCTCGTAGGAGCTAGGGTAGAAAACTGGTAAGCGATTCGGCCGTGTACCAGCAACAACGGAGCGAAATGAGCCGCGGCCTAGCGCGCCACTCGACATTCTGTGCTACTCGCTTAATATGATACTACAAAGAAAAAAAAGAAGGGAAAATTACTGCACAAACTGGCAGCACACTGTGTAAGTAATAAGCGGCAAATGTGAAAAGATGGTAGAGAAACAGATAAGAAGTAAGTGGAAATGGTTCAGCAATGACATTAATGCACTATGACCTATCTTTTCTATTTTCAAGTCGTGCTCTAGCGTGTACATGTTCGTTGAGCAAGGGCAAACATACGTTTCGCAGTTGATTTAACAATACTCTTATTATCCGATCTCTCTCTCTCTATACGGAATCTATGAGGCACCAACTTGGAATCCTGCGCAAGATAGCTATCCATTCCTCTCACAGTTCTATGGTCGCTTACACCGGGAAAGAATCATACTCTCCCTTCCTCTACATATATGATTCGCTTGTTTTCTTGCTTAGCTGCCGAAGTACACACATTTCAATGAGCAGAAAGCTCTTCTACTTCTTGACAGCCTTTTTATGGCCAGTGTTGGCCTTGCGAAGTGTTCCTGAAATGCTTGTGGCACTTTCCCGACCTCGCTTCACGCCAGCCTGTCGCGAAGCTGAGTTCTGATCAGGTTGCTTGGGAAGGGCCTTCGTGATGGTGAAGAATTGATCCAGTCGCCCTTGCGTCTTTTTGGTTAAGGCTGCCTTCAGGCGCGCGATGCCCTTCGTGACGCGATCAGGATTAAAAAGTTTCTCTGTTACCAAAAATTGCATGAGTCCTGCTTCGTCTGGCTCCGTAAACTGGACCTCCACATCATCTCCAAACGTAATTTCAGGATGCTTGAAGAACTCTCTTGCCTCCTTGAAGTAAAAGTCCGGCGGCACGGGGTGTTTTGCGGTGTCAAGATTCTCAATAAGCGTCTCAATGTTCTTGTACTTCTGAATGCCCTCCCATGCTTTCTGCGGCCCAATGCCAGGAATCTTTGGGACGTAATCACACCCCAGCAATATGCACAGATCTATAAATTGATCCATGGTGAGGCCCGACTGCCGCAACACCTCCTCGAGATGAATCTCCGCAACAGGTCGTTTTTTTGCCTCGCTCACGTTCAAGTGACGAAGCATAATCTTTGATCCGAATGTAAGGGCATCCATGTCCTCAGTGCCGACAGCCCACGCCTTCCCCGTCTTCACCAGCTCTGCGCACTGAGCCTCCGCTTCAGATGGCGCCTGCACCACAGGAATGCCCATGAGTGTGAGAAGCTTCTTGCACTCCTCGATCTGATCGCGGCTCACGCGCACTGTGCGCTTGCTCATCTTCTCCATCTGCTCATCGTCACCTTCCTCCTTGGCCTTTTCAAATTCCTTTTCTGCGGCGTCTGCCTTTTGGCGGCGCGACTCAAGCTCCCCCTCCTTAAGCTTTGGTGGCTTACCATCAAAAACGTAGATGGGCTTGATGCCTTCGTCCACCATGCGGAGAGTGCGCGCAAAAAGGCCGTTTAGGTGAGAGGTCACTTCACCAGCCTCGTTGGTCAGTTCTACACCTTGGCCATCCTGGAAGCCCTTCATTGCAATGATGAACTGGTAAATGCTCATAGAAGCATCGATTGCAATGCGTCGCCCAAAGTAGTTCTTCAGCTCCTGCTCACGAAAGGCGTTTGGCGACTTGTCGTACAGCAGCTTTGAGAGACCTAAAATACCCATCTTTCTACGATATCCTTCACAAAAAGGGGTGAATGAGAGAAAATGTGCTAAACAGAAAAGGGAAAAGAAAAAAAGAAAGGAACAATAATATGTGAAACTGGTCTATCCTTCTGCAAAGAGCGATGCAAAAAAAAAAAAATTCCCATTATCTGTCAAAAATATAAAGAAAAGAAAGCGAAACGTTTATTGAAAAATGGTATGCAATAAAATGCAGCCTCCCTGTGTATAAGCAATTTCTGTGCAAAGAAAAAAAAAGAAATTCATGTTGTGGACACCAACCTGAGTTAACTCGCAAAAAAAAAGGAAACAAAAAACTACGCATATAAGCACGCAATCAACACTCCAATAAGAACAATCACCACAGCCACTAGAAGCGCAGTAGAGCTTCTTTCATGATTTTGTGCCAACGGCTTCTCCTCCTCGTCCTTTGCAGGAGTCTTTGCGTCTTTGTCATCCTCCGTGTGGCTCGCTGATCCCACACAAACAAGTTGACAACGCGTGATACGCTCACCGACACCATCCTCCACCAGTCCTTGAAATTCTTCAAAAGCATCCTTTGGCAGATCGTTTGATTGGTGGGAGGAACGAAAGCAATATAACAAGTGTGGCCTCTCAAGCGATCGTGCATATACCGATTCTGTCCTTCCAGTTGTTAGCGCATCCCGTGCGGTGTCTAGCAGCGCGTCTCGGATTGAAACTCCGCTAGCATGCGCAAGGCACGCAACAACCAATACAGATAGTTTCTCTCCGCGTGGGACGCCCAGTTGAGTCGCTTCAGCTTCTGACAATAAGTTGAGATCATCGAGGAAGCCTATCGCCCTTGCACAGCTGAGGTCAATGATACGGGGCTTCCCTCCTGGAACAGAGACCACCAGCGGAAACGGTGGTATATCAGGAAGCAGTGAGCAGCGTAGATGATGAAACAGTAGATCCCCCTCAGTGACAGGCAGCTGCTGGCTGGGTCTGCACACTTTTGCAGCTGATAACACCGCTAAATCGTAGCGCAGGCAAACTAACTCTGAAAGCAATGCGTTGCCCTTCAACTCGTTGCAGCACCGCGTCATGGCAGCTGCGTTTGGCACTGCAACGCCAAGCACGTGGAGGCCACAGGGCAAAACACGTTCGATGCACTCAATCTGCTCATTCACTACACCCAAGTCCTCACACGGAAAGCAGTCTAGCAGCGCGTATTCCAACACAAATGACTTGTCAGTCTGCTCCACTCGCGCCAAACTGCCAACAACAACATACTCATCAGCTGTAAGTGCCTTGCGCAGTGCTGGAGGCGCGTACACCCGGAACGGTTGTGCAGAAGAACTCATTTCCCTTCAAAGAGCAGCAATGAGTAGCTAAAATGTAGGTAAATTACTGAAGTTTTCTGTTTGATTTGCATTCAACAATACAAAAAAGAAAAGGAAGGAGCAAAGCTTTATTGACGTTGCCCATATCAAAAGTAAAAAGGTGGATTTAGGCATGTGGAAGTGGCGCAGAAACTCTCCACGATAGAAGTGCAACAGATACATTCATATCCTTTTTTTGTCAACGGAAAAAAAAAAAGAAAAATAAGAGAGTAGTCACTATTCTCTTTCTCAGCCTTAAATTTGTTTTCTTTCGTATGAACTTTTGCAGCGTCTTTGATCACATCAAATGAATGCTTCTGTATGATCATTAATTTTGTTTCCTGTTCCTTCAAAACTCACTTTCTTTGTGCGCGTGAAACGAACAAAAAAAAAAGCGAGAAATGTTTGAAGTAAAGTCAGAATAATCATAACAGTAATTATTAATATAGGACACACAATAACAAGAATGGTGTATTTGTGGGCATGTACGCGTGCGTGAGCACGCACTATCAAACAAAGTTTTCTACGCTTCTTTCTCTTCACCCTCACGCTCACAGATACAAAACACTAACCTAATATAAGCACTGTGCGCCAGCAAGAATATGGAGCGAGATAATACTCTAAAAGTGCGTTTATATATATATATATATATATACCTAAGCCATTACAGTCACGTTCGTCTGGCAAAAGAAAAATTGTCTTTGAATTGGGGGGATAGAAAAGATTGAAAACACGTATAAAACGTCGCAACAGGACAGCAATAACTCGAGCAAATAAAGCGTTAAATATGTGCGCGTCTTATTTCGTGTGTGTTTTTCGGGTTAGAAACATCTAGTGAGAAAAGGAGAACATGCATGAATGCTACAACGCACATGCAAAAAAAAAAAAAAAAAATCGCCCCAAGTGTGCGTGAAGAAAAAAAAAAAGAAGACAAATGCACATATCAAAGCTAGTGAATGCTTTTCCTTCTTTGATCCTTCAATCCCAGCAAATGTCAGCAGTGCTCAATAATCAGCGGTGTCCAGTTGTAACTATCGCTTTCAAAGCACGCAAGCTGTGATCTATAAGATCAGTAGTGGGACGCACATGCGAGCAAGACGCACTAGTACCTCCAAAACAAAAAAAGCAAAAAAAAACATTTACGTGAAACAATATATCAATGTACCATATCAGTGTCAAAAGGGAATGACGGCGCTCAAAAGCAAAAGAATATAATGTAAGATATATGAAACGAAACAAATACAAGGGCACGACATATATATATGTATAAGTGGATGTTAAGAAAAGAAAAGGGAAACACAGTTGCTGAAACAAAAGCAACTTGTTTAATATATTCAGGCACGCGCACACCGGAGATTTGTAGCACAGTTCACAGAAATTACGTGGCAGAAAAAAAGCATCATCTCCTCTAGCGCTGCATTGAGGTTGCTTGCCTTGGCTTGGCAGGTGCCCTAGGAATGCCCTGGCATTGGGGCCCAGTTTTCAAGGTGGGTGGTGTAGTCACAGCACCCTTATTTCCCTCATCACCATCAGCCATAAACCGTCCTTTGGTGTTGTTTATCATCATAGTGTGCGCCGGAACACTGCCCGCCCTCCGTGGGTTTGAGCCAGTAGTGCCGTTGAGCGCGGGTAGCATAGCGACAGGTTTGCTGATCTGCATGGCCTGGGCGAGGCGCGACCCAGGTTTGGAGTTGAGCACCAAAGCATCATTCTCCAATACCTCGCCAGCAATATCATCAGGAAGGGCAGAGATGCTCAGTTCTTGACTGATAAACTTCCTCTGCTTCCTCTTGGGGTTACCCCGTCGCGCAGTGTTCGACGTAGGATTCGAAGGAGGCCTTGGGATCGCACAGTTTGGTGGTTCACTGTTAATACCATCCTGCTCCATGTCATCAACAATGCGCAGGCCCTCAACAGTGCCCACATCCACCGCAAGAATGGAACTGGAACGCCCAAGAGCCTTGCGGCTGCTTGGTGTGACAGATCGCGCGCCAGGCCTAGTGTTGGGACGCGAACCGTGCATAGACGACTTTGGACACAGCAGCTCTTCATGAGGTTCAAATATTTCACCAGCTTTGCCAACGTTTAGCTCTGACATGCTCACTTCTCGGCTATGTGGGCGATATGTTCTCTTCAGCTTGGGGGTAGCGTTGTTGGTACGATCCGGGTTATGCGCAATCGGACGTTTACCCTTGTCGAGAACAGTGTTCTCCTCACGGAGCTCTTCACCACTCTCGTCCACTACCTCACTAAAATCAAGTGAGCGGCTTTTGTTCATCCGTTGAGGCTTGACAGATTTCTTCCGTGAGGCAGACGTCGCCGTGGCATAAGGAGCTTCAGCGTCATTGGCGGTAACGCAAGCGCCCGTTACTCCTTCGATCACCTCGCCTGCTTCCTCAACCACCAGATCTGTAAACGTGATACTCCTGTTCGGGCGCTGCTTCCTGCGCTGGCGTCTCTCGACTCGCTTCGTGCTCGCATCACTGTTTATAAGGTCCTTCCCATCGTCCTTCACATCCTCTGGAGCATCCATGTCGGGGACAGGTAAAAAGGAAGTGCTGCCCCCACGTTTCGCCCTCTCCCTACGCACAGTCTTTGGCACTTGTATGGTATTTGCATGATTTGTCTGATCGACATCATGCAACAGCGGCTTTTCGCCAGATAGATGGACGCTCGGCGTCAAGTCGTGCTCGCCCTGTCCTTCCACAATCTCCTCACCTGTTTTAGGAACGGCCACGTCATCGAACGTCGTGCTGCGATTTGCAATCCGCTTCCGCCGTAATTTCTTGGCCGCTTCCCCAAATTGTCCCTCCTTCACCGCACGCGAAGGTTTGCTCGTGATCAAAATGCTGTTATTCATCTTATAAATATGGCTGTGGGAAGCGGACATGCAGGTCTCAGAAAACGAGCTTTCCTTTTGCTTCGTCGCCTTTCTTTTCTTAGGTTGAATAGCTGTGTCAATAGGCTTGGCAGCCTTGGTGCTCCTTTGGGGCAGTGCTGCGCGAGTTTCATCCCCACTTTCACCACCTTGATACATGATACTGCCGCATACGCTCGATTCCAGCGCCTTGCGCTTAATTTGAGCAATTTTGGCAACAATAGTCTTTTCTGGTGGAAGCCCAAAAATTGCTTCTTTAATCTTTTTGTCGTATGTAGTCGCCTGCGACTTTTCCAGCTTAGTCTCATTGAGTTTGCTAACTTTGTGAGCCTTCGCTTCCATAAACTCAAATACCTGTCGTAAAGGTACGAGTGCCTCCTGAAAGTTTTCATCTCCCCAGTTTACCCATTGAAAGGTTTCAAGATGTATTTCTGCATGTGGCTCTGCCCGCAGCCGACGAACGAGGTTAAGAATAACCTCAGCGTTGAGGGGCTTCTCATCCTCCTCATCGTCATCAGAAATGGAGGAGACCTTCTCGGAATAAGAATACTCTGGTGCCCTTCCATTGCGATCATACCCAACTTTACGCCTTTTGCCGCCACCAATCAGATGTGCATCAAGAGGTGAAACCAGTGCAACATTGTTTATTTCTGGCATTGATAGCTCATCATTCTCATACTTCGTATCAATTCCACCGCAGTACCGTTTTGGTCCATCCTTGGTTAAACTAACCTGAAGTGGACGTTCATCGTCAGAAAGAGACAGGCTTTCTTGCTCGCATTCCTCCAAACATTTGCTCCGTGCAGAAAAATCACTTTCCACAGCAGGTGCACCCCTCTTTCGTACAGGGCACCCCTTGATAAAGCCAAACGCAAGAGGACGGTACTCGGCACTGACATTTGAACCAGTGGAACTGTCGTCATCATCATCTAATGACTCTAAGGAATATGCTGAGGGTGACTTCAATCTCTTTATCATTGCTTCAGGACCGCAATTTTTCGAGGCCAGCACTTGTGCGCGTGGCTTGATCTTCATTGGCGCGGCTGCAGCGGGAACCCCAGAGCCAACAACAGGCCTGCGCGCTTTTGTCATCATAACGCAAAGATCTTCTGTATATACCGTTTACAGAAAAATAAAATCAAACTATAATTATATAGATATATATGTATATATCTGTGTCCTTAAAAAATCAGAATGAAAGCGAGGAAATCGAGATACGCAATTGTTCTAAAAAAGAAACCAAAATAAAAAAATGAACAATGAAATGATATCACAATGCACAGAACCACAAAGAAAAACAAAGTAGATGTAGTCAAATGCACAAATCGTTCTGAAAACACTGTGATACCTTCCTACACAATATGTATGAAAAAAATAATGAAGTTATCTACACAAAACCCTTTCTTCACCAAGAAAATATCGAGAAAATGTCATGAAAAACACAAGAAAAAGTGCAACAAAAAAAGACGGTAACATTAAAAAATGATTCACATGAAGAGAAGCAGAAAGTGGCAAAGCAAAGCGCGCAGCATGAGCGAAGAAAAGAGTGACGTGCACTATGCAGTGAACGTCAATCATTTCTAAGAAGCACGCTTTTTCATAATATATTTTTAGAACGTCAACAAAATATTAGCTGTAAACAAAAAAAAGTGAAGAAAATAGGGAGTCTACCTAAATTTTCGCAATCGTGTGGGCAAACAAATCATATATACGCTTGCGCAAGCGCACAATGTAAGCAAAAACATGTGTGTTACATACCAAACTGTAAATAGGAGGAAAGTTGAAAATTAAAATTAAAGAAAACTTCGCATGGCAAAAGATGACGATTAAAACAAATTATCACATCATGTAAATGCCGAAGTTGTCCTATGCATAGATCACCTCCAATAGATGCCTCATTAAAAGAGGGAAAAAAATGCAGTGCGAAACGAATGCAAACATCATATAAAGCGGAACGCACTACAATACTGGCTTCAGTGTGAATGTAACGAGTAATAGCAATTTTGAAAACAATCCAGATGATATCAACCCTCTGGTATAGCATACATTTATCCTCTGTGCTAAATTAATATAGCAACATATGTAAATGCAAAGAGACGCTCACCTTCCTTTATCCACAATTTCCTGTCCCAAATCCTGGGGTAAGTGAGTGAATTTTTTGAGCGAGTGGGACCTATGTGCCGCAGTCGGGCTACCACGTACTAGTACATGTGTAAGAAAAAAAGATGCATCAATGTGTAGATAAGCAGATAATGAAAAAAACGTATCAGCATATAATCTCCAAGGTGAATTGGATCATATACGGCTAGAATGATACGTGACAACGAAGATGACATAGAGTACCTTACACTCAGCTACAGATGCATACTATGTAGACAGAACAAAAGAAAGGAAACCCTATATGTGCATATTTACGTGTAAGTGAGTTTCTCTATTTCAAAGATAAAAAAGAAAGGGTGAGTATCGCTAGAGTTAGATAGTAACAATAGTAAGAAAACGGGGATGACAAGGCAGAGCAAATGCTTATAAGAGAGAAAGAACGGTAGCTGTAATTAATGAAGCTAAAAGAAGACTGCATTTTTACGCAATCATAACAACACAATGTTGGTAGCGATTGAGTTCTACTACTACACACTATGGGCTACAACTATTTCCTAGTTTTCATACAGAATGATGAACTGAACAATACGACTCCTTTTTATTAACTATTTCTTTCAGAACTTTCATTCTTCATATTGTATACAATATAAAAATGATAAAATACGTTAGCGTTTATATATTGTGTGCGCCATCCGCAGTAAGTTAAAATTCTTACTGCTTGGCTAGAGGGAATGAAGCATTTTCTTTCCTTTTCCTTGATTATTTCTTCTTTTCTTTTTTACTTGGCCATTGGGTTCTGTGCGATGTACTCGACAGCATCAGGAATGGATTGGATCTTCTCGGCGTCATGATCAGGAATATCCAGAATGAACTCCTGCTCGATGGCAAATACAACCTCGACAACATCGAGAGAGTTCAGGCCCAGGTCATTTACAAAGTGAGACTCGGGAGTAACCTTAGACGCATCCACTTTCTCAAAATTTTTCACAACCTCGAGGACACGAGTTAGAACGTCCTCCTTATCCAAAAGGTACTGTCCACTGCGAGAAGCGGGCTCCTCTCCACCGTGTCCTTCAGCATAAAATCGTACGGCATTGGTAAATGCTGGAACCACCATCCTTTGATAGGTGCAGTATCTTGGAACAGCAGCAGTGCTTGCACCAGAGCGCAGGCACGCACTAGCAGCCAGTGCAAGAACTGCGCGGCGTGAAAGAGTACGGGCAACGGAACACTGCATATAAACAATTCTTTTGAGTCACACTGTGGCAAAGAAAAAAAAATGAGAATAGTACTACTTACGGAGATGCAATGAAAGAAGTAAGGAGGCAAAGACGCAACAACAAAAAATGAACATAAGCAAAACACCAATTGTACATAATCACAATCGCAACACAATCAACAAGCAAAGAAAAAATGTATTGCAATGTTACCAGCTTGGCATCCACTATTGAGTTTTTAATTGATTTTGA
>JASANZ010002076.1:0-42286 GCA_030849805.1 Sergeia podlipaevii | reverse complement strand
CTTTTCTTGGTCGTGACTGCAGTATGTGTGTGTGTGTGTGTGTGTGTGTGTGTGTGTGTGGGATGGCTTTCCTTTCATATTTGCGTCCCCCCCTCTCCCAACCGCTAACGTTTGCGTGGTATAGTGTTAAGGAGAGGAGAAGTACATGTATTTGCATATATAATATATAAAGATTTAAGTCCTCTGTTGTTGCCACTTGAGTGTTTAGAGAATTTTTGGTGTTGTTGAAAGGAATGACGTCTACCGTGTTCTGCTATATGTTGATCTCCCCATTTCTTTTTTTGAATATATATATATATATATATTTTATTACTGTGCTTTCCATGTGATGCATGTATATGTATGTGTGTGTGTGTTTGTGCCCAGAATATAGCTGTGTGCTACGCCACCGTGGATCAACTATCTACATTATAGAAAATATTCAGTGACAATGACTTTGTGAAGTACCGCTAGTGAATATGTATATATATTGAAGAGCCTTAATGAGGTGCCCATTACGACGACAGTACTATAACCTGTTCTCGTCTTCAACTGAGAAGCAGTTTAGCATGGCCGTATAAACAATGTGTGCTTTTTTGTTATAAATTATTATTATTTTTACCAAGGATACAATAGTGTAGCTTTGAATACAGGTGTATGTTAGTAGCATACACCTGTAGAAGAAGAAGAAGAAAAAGCATTCCTACTTACGTGGCTTTGTGAAGAGAAAGAGGGTGGTGGTGGGGAGTAATGAAGAAGGGAGAAGGAAAAATATAAACACAGAAGGTACGTGAGGAATAAGCAGATTACTTGATATTAATAATTGAAAAAATGGTCGACTTCGATTCTACAACGCCACGCATTTATTATTATTATTATTATTATTTATCCATTGTATTTGCATTTTTGCAAAGTGATGGGGGATAAACATATACGCAAGCGATAATAGGAGAGAGGCACGTATGTGCGTTAGTTGATCCAGCTTATCTTCTATTATGAATATTATCTTTGTTTTGATCTATCATGAATGCACATACACATGTATGCGTACGTATATGTGGTTGGTTCCGTGTGTTCATATGTAGTATTTGCTCGCCTAGTTGCGATACGTTTATATATCTGCTCTCTTTTCTTTTTTTATATTATTTTTTCGCGAATGCAATGCAAGGTGAGGAATAATAAAATAAAAATAAAAATAAAATAAAAATAAACAAAATAAAATAAAATAGTGGTAACGTAACTTAATATTCACTTTTTTTGAGTAATTCGTACGAAAATCAAAGTAATGTTTTTGCTTTTTAACTTTTATTACTGTTTTCATTTCTTTCTTTTTTAAATATTTTTTCTTGTTATTATTGAACTCCAACACACTCCTTTTTTTTTAAAAAAAAAAACTCTATGCATGAAAGAGTATAGTTGCGCAACATTTTTTTATTATTTTTTACTATTATTTATTTTTGCGACAAGTAGTGAGCATCTACTCATATAAGGTGCTTGTGTGTACAGCAATAGGGGTATTTAAACATACATATATATTTCTTTCGCACCTCTTTTTTTTTTTTCTCTTGTACTTCTTACACATACGCTCATATCATCTTCATTTTTTTTTCACGTTTTTTTCTCCTCCCCCTCCCCCCCCTCGTATAGAGTTATCTAGAGACTCCAGTCAAGGATCCCTTACTGAGCACTTTCCATATATATCTTATTGGCGGCGTTATGCAGAGGGACGAGAGAGGAGACGACAGTGGCGATAGCAGCAGCAGCGGCGATACCACTAGTTCTTATGACGGTAGCGGCTACAATGAAAACAACGCAGGGGAAAGGAGCAGCAGCACCGGACTTCACTCCACGAGAGCGTTTAGCAATGCTTCTAGTTTTTATACGAGCAGCAACAGCGGCAGCTACATCGGAAGTAGTGTGAATCCTCATAGTAGGAGCAGTTCAGAAGCGGACGAACATGCAAAGGGAAGCTACGTGCCTGACCGTAGCGCGAAAGGAAATGAGAGAAGAAAGAAGGCCAAGGGGACGGAAATGGCAAATGTCGGTATCATGGATCTGCAACGTGTACGAACAAGCGGCGGGAGTAAGCTCTCTTCCACACAATTGTTAAGAAAGAAGAGCCAGAAAAAGAAAATCAAGAAGGGTACACGTGCCGCCGGACGGGCGTCAAGAGAGAGACAAGGACAAGGTGGTGCGGACGCGATCAGGAATAGAGGCCGCGATCCACTTCAAGTAGAGCAAGAGGCGAATGTGCGTACTATTATGTATGTTTCTCCCAAGGCCCTCAACACACTTACACAGCGCTCACACGGTGGCGGAGGCAGCAGCAGCTTGCGCCTAGGCGGGGAGACCGCTGGTCTCGCCATGCCCGGTAGGAAGTGGGCTAGGAAAGTCGGTACCTTACCGCTGCGAGCTCCACGTGTGGCGGCGCCTGTTCGTAGTGAAGGAAATGTGAGGCGCTCGTCAAAGAATAAAAAAATGACTCTCAGACCAAAGCGGCGGCTCTTGACAGCTGCGGGGGCTCAAGATCATCTGATGCTGCTCTGCTCGCTGACCCCGCAGTTGCAACCGCAATCACAGCAGCAACAGCAGCCGTTGACATTTAGCGATCTCAAGCCTGCTGCGGATGTTCCGGGGGTGGTAGCGGGGGCAGATACTACTGTTTGCGGCGCGGCAACTCGCTATGGCGTAGAGGATATGGACGAAGAGAGCGTAAATAGCAATACGATTGTGATCGCGCGAGAGGTCGATCTGCGTGCGACGCCACGCCGCACTTCATTTCCTTTTGTTCCCCAGTCAAGCGACTATAGAACGGCATCTGTAGCGGTAACAGCAGCAACAGCGCAGACGGGGGCGGCGGTGGTGGCGCGGACAAATGCCATGAAGGGCAAAGGTTTGAAGGGCAAACCCACCAAGATCCGTAAGGATGGGACCCAGAGGCTGCGTGAACACTATATGCGGTTGCAAGGCTCTATCCCTGTGAAGCCGCATGCAACCACTACAACACTAGTAGAGAGGCCCTCCTCGGTGCTTCCCTCCCAAACTTCTTCTCTCCCTCACGCACAGCAGCAGCCCGGTGTGCGCAACAACACACCACGTCTGTCTGCTGCCACGTCTGACCTTTTCTCTGCCACACCACAGGAATCGTTTGCTTCTAGACCACTTGCAACCCCTTTGCAAGGCCAGCCTAATAAAGACACCCGCAACGGCAGCGCGGCCAGCACCACAATGAGTAAGACACTTCGGCGAATTTCTATAAATCATCTGAGGAGCGGTCCTGCAAAGCGCAAAGTAGTAACCCCCACAAGACTTCAGTCGGTGGATATTAGCACTGAACTTCAGAGACGTGCAGCTCTGGCAGCGGAGGAAGCCGCCGCCGCCGCCGCCGCAGCCCCCGTTGACGATAGCGTGAACAATAATGCCACACCAGAAGATGAGTTTGGAGCGCACGGGGAGGGGCGGCAGCCATGGATGACCAGCGATAGTGCTGAAGGTGCTGTGCAGGGCATAGTCCGAATGCGAGAGCACCTTATCTTTCACAAAGCTGTCCTTGAGCGAGCGCTTCAGGCGATACACTCACAGAGACACTACACAGGAGAAAGCAGCGTGGCACAGCAGCTAAAGCTTCAAACAGAGCCGCACACTCAGGAGGCCGCTGACAAGCTCATTCCTACAAGGAATGCTGCCACCACCACTGCTGCTGCTGCTGCTGCTGCTGCTTCACCGTTGCTGTCGTTGTCCTCTCTCGCGGTGGGGTCTCTTTTTAAGTTTAGCCTTGACCATTGCAACACATTTCCATCTAATAACAGCGCCACTACACATGCCACGACACAGCAGCAGCACCACCACAACCAGCAACAACAAAAAGAAGAAGATCAGCCACCATTGCAGCTGCAGCTACAGCGGAACGCCCCGTGGATGGGCACGAGGGTTGCTTCTGCTATGGAAAACGTCAAGACGACGAGCGCCATGCAGGACGAGTTTGCAGCCCATGAGGGGCGTCGAGCACGGTTGTTGGGGAGTGGTATGATACAGTCATCGTTACGGCCTACCACGGTGCACGTGGACGCTGAGATGAATCTGCCTACTGCGCGTGACTCTGATCCTGTCGTGAGTGCAGCAGCAGCAGTAGCGCCCTCTCTTGGCTGGCAGCTTCCTTTTTTATCTCAGGTCGATGCAGTGGCCAACGCGGATGGAGGCACACAACAGTCGAGTGCCACGCCCTTGGGGATGAAGCAGCCACCACAATCACAGCTACAGCAATATCAGCCGGCAACACCACTTGATATTGCTACCCCGCTTAACTCATTTGCAGCACGTCATGGTGCTGGGGATAGTCCTCCGCCTCGCAGCAACGCACTTTTACTTCAGCATCAACTACAGTGGCAACGGCAATGGCAGCGGCAACAGGTAGACGACGTCGACATGCTGCGTCGCCGCGACGGTGAAGCTGTTGCTGTTGCTGATGTACAATTCAGCGGCTCCTTCATGCGGGGGACCACAGATGTGATGTCTTCAGACTCTAGCCTCGCGCACGGGCTCTCGAAGTCACCGAAGAACGTGTATCACGTCTATCGCAACCCTTCATTATGGAATCCCACGCGCCTGCCCAACCCCAACATGCCACAAAGACTACTGCATCTTCTCGCTGGGGACAGTCCCGTGCAGACGAGAAAGGGGGTAGTCGATGTCAATCAGATGAGCCTCACGCGTAGCCTGGCCATGATGGGCATCGGCGCGGATGAGCGCACCTTCCCGGAGAGTGCCACCCCTCGTCTTCACCTCACGTCGAGGCTGCCACAATCCTCTCTCTTCCAAAGCAGTACGTTGGCATCAACTAACACGTATCAGCTGCTGCGAGGCCATCGTCTGTGCTATAACGTGCGACGCGGCACCCGCGTGGTGATGGGCCAAGTTGATCCTCGCTATGTTGCGCGATATCAAACAAGCACTTCTATCAAAACCATGAGGAGCAACAACAACAACAACACGGATGGCGCACAACCGGTATTCTCATCAAACCCCAACAATAGTGCCGATGGACAGAAAACGATCAGCACACACAGTATGGATGACTGGGATGGGGAGGCGGCGGTGAGGGATGGTCACTCTCATGCTCATCACCATTGCAGTGCTGCTGGCCTTGATCATGCATATGGATACCATCCGCAGCAGCATCAAGAGAAGTTGTTGTTGGCTCGCAATGAACCAATCCCATGCATGGTGCGTGTGTTGACGGTAACGGCTGGCCAGCTACAGCACCTACACCGCATGACAGTTTTTGAACAACAGCGTGTGCGAGAGCAGCGACGACATTGTGCGGCGATGATGACGGTGGACTCGGCTTCTGCCACATGCACAAGGCGCACTGATCAGCAAACTCCGGCACTGCCTCCACGAAGGAGTTCCATACTTTTTCCCTCTTCCAAGGATGCAAAGGGAATGTCGAAGGTGCCAGCGGACTCCATCTCAGCGCTACATCACGGTAGCACCTTTACAACAACAGCGGCAGGGAACTTTACTTGTAGTGCCAGTGTTGGTGCTTTTCAGGAACGCTCTGCGACACCATGCGACGGCAGTACTATGTTTGCTGCTTTCTGCACTCAGACACCGAAACAGACCGCCATTACTGCGCGCGGTGGCGACGGCGACGGAGCGGGTGGAAGAATCGACAGCCCCTCTGTAAACGTAGACCGCAGTGCCACAATGTTTTCCTCCGCGCATGCTGCTGCGCATCTGCTGACACTCGGCACCAGTGCTGTAGCCCACCGCTATCCTACATGTGCTAGCAGTGTAGGTCAGTCAATAGGCTCCTTTACATCATCGAGCCACGCTGGTGCTGTGGCACAGGATACGTCCACTGCTGATGACTTTGTACTTGTGACACGCGGAAGTGGCGACGGTGTCAGCGAGGGCATGGAAGATAGTGGTATTGCACGAGATAGTGGCTCGAAGAGAAGTACAGAGCTACTTCTTTCTGACGGCCGCGGCAGCGGCAGCAACAGCAAGAGCAAAATTAATATTAAGGGAGGGAATTGCAAGCTGCCGCGTTTGAGCGACTCCGCTCGCAGTAGTAGTGGCACCAGCTGCCGCGACGTCGGAGGAGAGGGGACTGCTGTTGTTACTACAACGAGTACGAACATTGGTGTGGCTTGTACTGACAGTCACGCAAGATCGTCCCTTGTTGGCCGGATGCATGGCAAAGGTGACTGCCTGTCGGAAGGGAGTGCGGAGAAGGAGAGCGTGGTCTCGGAGCTCTACAGGACGCACTGCACAGCTCTTGAGGGGATGGTAGAAGATGATGAAGAGGCAGCAGCAGCAGCAGCAGCAGTAGAAAACGGGGAGCTTCTGATGGAAGCAGATATGGATCTTTCAACTCTCTTGAGTGATGACTTTCTAGGGGCACTGAAACAGCGTCTAGTGGACCTCTTTATGTCGCCACCGCCACTGTTGCCAGTCCCATCGCTACCATCACGACTACAGCACCAGCACCAGCAACGGCAACAACTGCAGCCGCTGCGATCTGTGCCTCTCAGTGGGCGACAGGATAGCAGCGCTGCCACTGATGATAGCCACAATGATCTCCCTTCACTGGTTATAGAGAGTGGCAGCGCACGCACGTCTAATAGGATCGATGTGCCTGCCACGATGACGGCTGCAACCAAGCAGCATAGCAGCAGCGGTAGAGGAAGCGGTGGTGCGAGTGGTGCTGACAGAAGGATGCTATCGCGGTCGTGGTCAAAAAAGCAGAAGCTGCTTTTGTCTTCTGCTGTCACAGCGAGCTGCAACTCACCACGAGGGACTCCAATCGTCCCTACCACCGCCACCCCAGCGCCGCGTGGTGGGGTGCGTAAAGGTGGCGTGAAGGAGGCTTTCACACCCCTGCGGAGTGAAGCCCTCGCGGCAGCCGGGCTGGCGTCGGTGCCCCCGCACACTCCAATGGTGTCTCCTCAAAAGAGACTTAGCAGGGCTGGGAAGAAGCCGCTATCCTCGCCATCCAAGAGCTCAAAACATTCATCTACAACATCGCGCAAAGCCTCGCTATCGTCAAACAGTGGGGTACACTTGGGAGGCGCCAGGGATTCTCTTACCTTTCCAGTTCATTCTAGTAGCTTTGATGACGGCACTTCAGCGCCGCTATGCGAGGTGGACGCGGCCCGTGCTTCGGACATGTTCATTACACTACCATACGTTGGGATCGAAGTGCACGCGCTCAACCCAAATCAATGGCAACGTGTTACTTCCGATGGTGATGCAGCCGCACCTGCCACCACGACCACCACTGCCACTTCTGCAGTTGCTGATACGGCGGTAACTCATGCAGGCAGCGGAGGTGATGCTAGTACTGGCACGAAGTGGGTGAGCACGGCAATGATACCGCCACTACCAGCACCAGTGCAATCGACAGTAGGCGCGGAGGAGAGCACCGCTGTCTGTGATCTTGACTCCCCAGTTCTCATGATTGCGATGGCAGAGCCTGTGGTGATGCAGGGCAACGTGGCGACTCTCCTTCAAGAATGGGTGGCCACCTGCAACCCCACACCTGTGCAACGTGAGCATGTGATACGCAACATTATCAAGTCGGTGCTGAAGCGTCTGCGAGCTTTACATGCGAACACGGGTAAAGGCCATGGCTCGGTGAAGGCTTCAAACGTTTTTTCTCTTGCCCACGCCGCCGCTGCTGCGCGAGAGCACTTCCGTCAAGAGCTAGAGCCCCCCTTGACTTCTGGGACTTCTGTCGTTAACGAGTTCACGGTCGTGGATTGCACTACTGCAGAACTCAGCGCGATACCCCCCAAACCTTCTTTGGGCGGCATGAAACCTGACGATCTCACGATGCTTTCAAGAAATGGACACCAAAGTGGAAGGTCCTCCACGTCTTCCTCCTCTTCTTTATCTGGCAGCATGGCTCAAGAAACAGAAGGGGAGGAGCGCGGAGAGGATACGATGGAGAAGAGAGGTAGACACCGCAGACGTGGCGGCGATAATGCGAGCGAAGTTAACGGCGATGATGAAGAAGACCATAGGGAAGACAGCAGCACAATCGATAGCGCAGGGAGATGGGACGCGGAAGTGATGCAGCACTGCAGACGTGGCAGCTGGAAGATTTCCGATAAACTTCTTCCAGATGATTCAAGTATCCCCTCGCTCAACCCACTTCCAAGTCCCTCACCCATTACCGCATACGCCCCGAATTCGTTTTCAGCGAACATCCTTTCAAACTATTCGCAAGTTGTTTCGCCACACACTGTCTCTCGACCTATTTTCATAGCCAAGAGGGTAGCCGCCGCCAAGGCTCAAGCGAAGGCGGCGGCAGCAGCGAGGCGGCGACCGTTGATACTCACCGCTCAGATGACGTCTTCACAGGCACAGCAGCTCATCATGGAGGCGACATATTGCGGGAGCAGAAGTAGCAACGGCAACAAGAGTGGTGTGCGCAACCCTATTGCGGCGACAGAAAACGATCTGGAAAGAGTGGTAGACACGGGTAGCCACGGTGGTGGTGGTTCCTATCCCGCCTCTATTATTAGAGATTATCATGTTTCGCTCCCTGCAACAGTGCTTTGTCACACGGGTGGGGAGGAGGAGGAGGAGGAGGCACGGTTTGACAGCTACGATGGCGGGGACATCACTGCTGCTGGAGGCGCTGCTGCCGCGGCTGCTCAGTTAGGCCAAGGAGGTGGCAGAGGTTTGTCAATGCGCAAGCGCATCGTACGTAAGTACTTCAATAATGCCAATGGTAGCAGCGCCGTTGCCACTGATGAGGCTAGCGCCGGCACCTGTAGTGGCGTCACTGCGGCGAGCGGCCAAGGTGGCCGTGGCGGCACCATACCCGTTGATCCTTTGGACTGGTCTGAGAACGTGATTCTCATTGACAACGCCTACGATCGAGTGGAGATGGCGTTGGCGCTGGCGGTGTCAGACACATACTGCCACTGCAGGCGTGGCAAGGACCAGTGCTTCGCTTTGGATGGCTCTCACAGTACTCTCGCTGATAAACCTGTAGCAACGGCAACGACGCCTTCTTCCCCAAGTGCCTCTACGTCGCAGGTCGATGCGGCGGCGGGCACGACAGAGCTGGGCACACCTCAGAGAACATGTCGAAGAGGCCTTGTACACACACCTTCTTTTTCGCTTAACACCGTGGCGCGTATGCAGTATGCAGAGCAGCTGGGACGGCGCAGGGGACTTGAGCTCTTCACGTTGGAGCAGTCCGGGCAAGCGCCTCCGCCGGAATGCATCGTGCCAGAGATGGCCAAACCGCTTTCCCAAGCAGTGGATACCTTCTACAGTGTCGGCAAGCTGGAGCGACCGTCTGATCCGCTAACGCTGCGGTTGGTGCCTAACACGGTACGCCCTCGAACTGTGATGTCCATGGAAACGGATATCTACATGGTAGGCATGTTTGCCATTGAGCTCGCGGATGGGCCGCTGCCAGATTTTATTCAGCATCAGCAGGTGCCCACGCCTTCGCTGAGCGCAGTTCCGTGGTCTGATAATTTCTTTGTCTTTGTGAACAAGTGTGTGCACCCTGTGGCGTCTCAGCGACCCACGGTGGACGAGCTTCTTAGCAATGATTGGTTCAGCGCTACGCTGGTTGGGGGCCCAGGCCCCGAGGCGCGTGTATTTGCAATGAAAGGTGGAGAAGATGGAAGTGGCGGCATGATCGACACCAACACACTCCGTGCTGACGCCGCGCTTGCAGGTACTACCAGCGGCGGTGCATCAGGTGTGGGAACTCGTGCCACTGCTGCTGCCACCACTGGCGAACATGTGGTGGCATCCAGGCGCACACGCACTGGCAGCAGCAGCGGCGGCGGCAAAAACGCACTCCGAGTTGGTAGCAAGGTGGCGGGCGGTGCCGTAAGTACTCGCAGTAGGACGAACTCTAAGACTTCCTCCCGCTCTGGGGGCTTGAATGGAACCAAGAGAGGTGTCTCTACAAGTCGCACTTCTGGTGGTGGTGCTGGCGCTAAAACCAAGCAGCAGCTTCAGCAACAACAACAGCAGCAGTCCCATTCGCAGCAACAGCAGCAGCAGCGTGTTTTCTCTCTTCCCTATGTTGATCTGCTCATAGACTTCAATCAACGGGCTACCGCGTGGGCCGCCACCCGCAAGATGCAGCAGCGGACCCAAACTCCTTCGGGAAGCTTAGAAGAGCCTCTTCAACAACGATCGCAGCAACAGCAGCAGCCCTCCCAGTGTTTCCGCAGTTCAATGGCACTGGCGTCATCAATACCAAGCTGCGCCGCAGCTCAGGGGGTAGCCGACTCTCAGTCCATCGTCACCGCCCACGGTGAGCGCGGTCCCTCCATGCAACCGCGCCAGCCTCAACCGCATCACCAGTTTCCCACTGATGCGTTGAAAACCCCAGAGGTCTACTGCATCGTTACCAGCCCAAGCGACACTAGCGCCAGCACCACCTCAACCGAACGCAGCAGCAACAGTGGCAGCACGAGCTCAAGCAGCAGCGATGAAGAGGATGGCGATAGCAATGCGAGCTGGGCCAGCGACAATGCCGTGGGGGGAGTAGTAGAAGAAGAGGAGGTGGTGGTGGTGGTGAACGATATCCTTTGCGGTCTCCCGAGCGAAGATGCCATCACACCAAGCCGCACTCTCGCGCATCTTGATATCGCCGCTGCTGCGGCACCAATTGCCTCCACTGTCACCACCGAAAGCAGCGACGCTATCCTTAGCAGTACTGACACCAAGAAGAAGCGTGAAGTCATGACAGCGGCGGCTCAGATGCAAGGGCATCAGCAGCACCTCCTGTTGGATGGCGCACCTGCGGTGACCGCGCCACCCTCATTGACATGTGCACCCAACGCTGGTGCTAGTGCTGGTGCTGCGAGTGGACGGCACATCCCATTGTGCGGATATACTGGCTCTAACGTGGTGGCGGGTGGAGAGGATGAGAATGCAGCAGCAGCAGAAGTGAGAGCAGCAGCGCGAGTAGACGTGTCACTACCCCGGGTTCTACAAGACGCAATGGAGAAGAAGAAGAAGGAGAAGCACAAACGGTGGCTGAGAAAGGTAGCCCGTAGGCGTCGCGAGAGTAAGAAGGGTCGCAGCGGTGGCAATGGTGCTGCTGCTGCTGCAACGGTGAAGGCGGATACTGGTAGCAATATGCTAGGTATGTTTGCTAATGCTGTGGCACACTGCGAGACATTTATGAAGAAAGCGATCCGCACACTTCCGCATACGCCACATCGTTCGGGGTCATTGGCGCCAAATCTGTCTCGCTCCTCTCTATCCTCTAGTTCCATGACTGGTGCGCACAAGAACAAGGGCGGCGATGGGGAGGAACTCACTTCCGTGAGCTACACTACCAAATCGTACCATAGCCAGCGTCAGCGCCGTCACTACGGGAGGAAGTTCTACCGCAGATCCGCCACGAGTATCACGGCCGCTTATGTGGGGTCTACTGAAGATGAGGACGAGGGAGGTGAAGGTGACGAAGATGGCTCCTCAAGCAGCAACTCGCGTTTGCAAGTCGCGCTTTCTGTACTTATGCAGGCCTTCTGGGACCTTCACCGTCTCTCACCACTTGCTGCAGATATGTGGTGCATGAGGGTACTGTGGCGCATGACGAAGGATCCTCGCACCCGCGAACTCGCGCAGTCTCTCTGTGCCCATGTACACGGCACTGGCAGTGCTGCACGTGGTGGTGGTGGTGGTGACGGTGGTGGATGGACTGACATTAATAGCGCGATGGAGGGTGGCCCTGCTGCTTCTTCGGGTGGAGTAGAGCAGTGGCTATCGTTGCTTGGCGAGGGGGCAGGCGGCAGAGGAGCGGCCACCGCAAATGATGGAAGCGGGAACCCAAAGGATACTTCTGGTGCTGGCACCGCGGTCTCACCCACAGGAGGTGGCGGCGCAGGAGCTACGGCAACAGCTGTGATAGATACCAGCCCGAGTGTCTTTCAAACGTATGAAGTAAGTAAGTGGCTCATGGCCACCTCCAATGCACTGCAGGCATCCTACTAGCTCAAGCAAGTATCAAAAGGCAAAATGGGGAAAGAAAAAAAAAACAACAACAACAACAAAAAAGGCTGGCAAATCTAATCGTCTTCTCTATGTATCTTGTGACAGCCACGTCCGTAGTAAAGTTGCATATAGTCACACACATACGACGCATTCTATCTACCTTTTTAATTTAATTTTTTTTTTGCTATCATTTATCATAATTCATATGTTCTTTTTCTTCTTCACTCTTTCTCCCAATTTTTTTTTGTCTTCTGGGTTTCGCTCAGTAGCATTCCATAGGAGATTCCTTTCCTTCTTTTTTTTTTTTTGCTTCCTTAATATAGCATGACTGATAAGAAGGCGACTTCATCCACCCGTGCGTCCGTCAAGTCCCAAGAAGCTACCAACAGCAACCGCCGCAGCGGTGGTGGTGGCGGTGGTGCCATCGTGTCACATGGTTCAGTGCTACTTACCGATTTGCCAGCTGGCATGAAGGAAATCTACTCCCGCGTGATCCGCCGCTTCTTCCCAAAGGAGAAGCGCACCAGCATATCTGACGTCGCCATCATGGAGGAGGCGGACGGGGCGACACTCAGCGTGGAGGTAGACAGCAAGGAGACTGCGCAACGTCTCTTCAAGCGCCTGCAGAACGCCCAGGTTGCTGGCCGCAGGTGGAAGGTGCAGTATGTGCCTCTCACGGATACACAGAGCAAAGCGGAAGCGTGCCTGGTAGACTGTGTTCTGGTGCCTCCTGCTCAGCGGTCGCTGGCGGAGAGGTCCCTCAGCACGGTGCCTGGGTTTCTTGCTTTTGTCAATGTCCCCAAGGATCGTGCAGAGCTCAGAGAGGAAGCGCAGATGGCAGATGGAGAAGAGGGCGACCACGTTAGCGAGCTGCTAGTGTCGTTCGCGGATGAGGGTAGTGCACTACACGCTCGTGCGGTGCTGTCTGGGCGACTGGTTGGTAACTCTGGTGTACGCATGTTTCTCCAGCGCCGCTGTTGAGCCTTAAGAGATGAGGAAATTTGGGCGAAAGAAAGGAAAAGAAAATGGATTTTTCTTTCTGCGTGTATAGGAAGGGAGTGAGAAGGAGGGCAATTTATCTTCCCTTTTGACGCTTTCTCCCCGCTTCTGTTTCTGTGTGTTGTCGCTGTTTATAATTGTTAAGAACGTATAAAAAAAAAAAATAGAGACAGTCAGAATGTGCTGTTTGCATGATACAGCGAGTTAACAATGAATAAATAAATAAAATGTTAGATTCATTAAAGTTGGGCACTCTTTTTTTTTTGTATGTGCTATCCGCAATATGAGCGATGACAACAATACCCTGTTTAAGTATGGTAGTTGCTTTGCTTTTTTTTTCCTTACAATGCATCACAACCTCCATACGAAAAGAATAAAGCATTTTTCTTTACTCATTCATTTTGATGAAATCAGTTACTTCGTTTTTTTTTAAAAAAAATATATATTCTTTTTTTTTTGTTGCACAACAGAGGGAGAAGGACTCCTTGATACTTTGAATTATTTTTCTTTTTTAAAGGGAGAGTAGGGGGAATATAATACATATAGCATCATATTTAGTGACCTCAGCCACTTCTCTGAGTGTGAGTGTGTGCGTCCAGTCTGGGTTTGTCTTGCTTTCCAACCCTTTCGTAACAAAGAAGCGCCGCTTTCACTTTTCCCTCTTTCTTTGTTTCTACAATGTCGCGCAACACGAAAGACTTCAACAAGAAGGCGGATTGCTTTACCCGTGAGTACAATGAGCAGCGCATTGCTCTCGAGCAGTGTCTACAGTCGCGCATTAACGATGATATCAATTTTGTTTGCCAAAAGCAGAAGTCCGCCTATCTTGAGGGTATTGCGCTAATCTTTTGTAAGAATGAATATGAAGCAGGCGTCAAGTGTCAGAAGAAGGCTGGCGAGCGTTGGGCCACTGACTGTTTTAATGAAAATGTTGCGTTTGGGCAATGCACAGACACGGTACTAAAGAAAATGTACGTGTATAACTTGGAGAATAGCAAGAAGAATCCAGCAGCTAACTGATATTCACTGGTGGATATGGGAGCGAGAGAGAGAGAGCGACACGCAAAGAGAGAGGGATGCTTTGCATAGTGTGTGTCTTCTTGTTCTTCTCTCTCAATACATGTTGATATGATAGATGCCGAAGGGGAGAATTTTTTTTCTTCTTTGTATGTATCCACTTAGTGGGTACTGCTGCTAGGCGCAATTTACGATTGCTATTTTTTTCCTCTCTTTAACTTCATCACACACACACACAGACACACACACACTGAAACTAACTTTATGATTTGTTTTGTTTGTACAGCCTTACAAGACGCATCAAAAGGAGAAATAAAAGATGTAATACAAGCTCTCATATTCGCCTTGCAGAAGCATTTCTTCTTTTTCTTGAGCGGACCGATTTGTTTTACGGGGGCACTGGCTAGCAAACTGATTCAAGAAGAAGTGAAACCGTTATTGCGTGTGGTTGTTGCTTTCTTCATTTTTTTTTCTTTTTGCAATTCTCATCATATTCCCCCTCCCCTCCTTCATCGCTTTTTTTTTTTTACATCTACGAGCCACAATAGCAATATTAGTCTTTCTATCATTATTCGTCATGACAGATGATGCATCGTCGCTGCTTAACCTTGTCAATACTGCCAAGGCAGCAGCGGTGACGCCGGCCTACATCACCGCCACGCGCTGGAGGAAATTTCTTTTATCTACCTCGCCCAGTTTCCGGGCCTTAACGGAGGAGCGAGAGCGAGGATGGAAGAGTACCGCGCTTGACAGCTGGTACGCTTCTCGTGCACCGCGAAGCACCACTGGCACTGGCTCTACGGAGAAGAATTCTGGGGCAACGTCTCATCGTACCACCACCGGCAGCTCTTTCTCTACTGCTGACATAGAGACGCTCACTGAGCGGTACAGGCAGCACGCAAAACGTGTTCTCACCGACGCTAGCGCGCGCTTTTTCTCGCCAGAGCCGTCACGAACGTTTCTCGATCTTGGCTGTGCACCAGGCGGGGTATCTTGTTTCTTGACGAAGGACTTGCACTGGTCCGGGGTCGGTGTTACTCTCTCACCTGAGTCTTCCGGTATTGCCACGGTGGAGTCGCTCTTAGAAATGCAAAAGCAAGGTCATTGTGGCGGCGAGCGCCACTTTGCACTTGTGTATGGCGATGTGACCGAGGCTGAGTCTACGTGGCGCGCCTCGTGTGATTCTTCTTCCTCTCAGTCTGTTGCTAGTGACGCGGTCACGCTTGAGAGTCGCTTTGATTTTGTGAACGGCGGTGCGGTACAGGATCATGGACAACGACTACTTGCGGCGAAACGGTCAGCAACAGCATTGATGCCAGCGGCAGTCTCGGAAAGCGATAGGATCTGTGCAGTGGATGAGGTGCAATGCCTGAAGCAGGCGAGAACCGAATTCTCAGGATCATCCAAGGAAACGGACCAACAGCATGATTTTAGTGCAAACAGCAACACTGAAAGGGGGGACGAGCAGGACTGTCTGCCCTTTGAGGGAGAGAGCGACTCCGCGGTACTCCCGTGGTTTACGCTCCTTGTTCCTCAGCTGCGTCTTGCCCTACGGCATGTGAAGCAGGGTGGAAGTCTCATGCTCGTGCACGGTGCCCCGCAATGCGCTAGTCTCTTCATTCTTATGGAAAGAATGGAAGTGCTACTAGAGACTACTGCTGCCACTCCAGGTGGTGCCGCCGCTGCTGCTGACGTGGTGCATATGGTTGAGACGATGCATCTCGGGAAGACGCCCGTGTATGTACTGTGGGAGGGCGTGTGTACGGATGGTAAGGAGGAGGAGGCGGCGCGATTGGTTGAATCTCTGAGCCCACCTTCTCACGCGACTTCTTTAAAGGAGGCGGCGTCTATGCTAGCAGAACAGAGAAGGTTTTGGCTGGGGGAGTCGGAGGAGGGGTTTGCGGTGGCGCAGCGTGCGTTTTACAAGTACCGAAGCGGGGTGGAGCAGGTATGGCAGAAGATGAAGGAGTTTTTGGAAAAGAGGCGTCTCCGTGCGGAAAGGGCGATGACGATGCAACAGCGACAACGGCAACCCATAGTTCAGAGACGCTAAGAGCATTTCTTGTATGCATACACTTTGTTTTTCTTCTCCTTCACTCTCCCTTTTTTTTTTTTTGTAAACACCACTGCATGAATAAAACATCTGTATATTGATTTTTAGTTGTAACTCCAAAATTGAAAGACATGATTTTATCTTTTTTTTTTTGTTGTTGTTGAGACCCGTTATATATAAAAAATAAATAAATAAGAGAATCCCCCGGGTGTAATTCAACTACAAACATAGTGCGTATTTGCGTCTTTTCTTTCTCTTCCCCTCTTTCCATCAACACTTTTTCTTACATCTCTTGCACGCGCACACACGTACACAACGCACATAAAACATCATGATTCTATATAGTAAACATACACACTTCGACTTATTGCACGTAGTCTATCTTTGAATAACTTATAGTGTTAGCAAGGGAGGAGGGCGTGCGCGTGAAAGCAAAGAGAAATATCATAGCTCACCTTTTTTTATCTTGCGATTATTTTGATACCGCTGATTAAGCCTGGTGTGCGTGTGTCTATTTCTCTTTGACATCTTTGTGTGGGCGTTTAAGAGAGTGGTATACTTTTAGTTGCAACCTGTTCTTACGGCTTCTTCACTTTAGCTTTTTTTATTATTATTCAAAGAGAGGGCACGCGAAAGAGGAAAAAAGAAAAAAGAAAAGAGATTAGGCGCAAGTGCCCAAGCTTACAGATATTTACATATATTAGAGTTGATCACTTTTGGAGTATTTGTTGTCTTTTTTTAAAAAATACTATTCATCGAATCTACTACTTCTAGGCTAGAAAGCGTCACAGTAGTAATAGGAAGAGGTGAACGAGTGGGAGGGATAGTAGAGGTAGGTAGTAGAGGTAGGTAGTACGAAAAGAAGGTGTACATTTAGCGTGTGGCAGGTGCTTTTCATTGCCGCGCGCGCACACACACACAATAATCCTTTTTTGTTGTTGTTGTTGTTTTGGTTCCTTGTCATATATATCAGATTTTCCTTAGCTACATATCTCTAAAAAAGAAAAAAAAATAGTAGCCGCAGCCACAGACGCTATATACATATACGGAAGAATAGGGTTTGCAGAAAAAGGACGAAATAAAGAAAGAAGGAAAGAAGGAAAGAGACGGAGAGAAAGCAAGAGAGACGTTCGACATCATCATTTTTCATTTCGGCTTTTTTTTAGGGGGGTGGGGGGTGAGCCCATTATATTTCATTCTTCACAAAGTGATACAATGTTTTTCAACAGTGAGCGGGCAAACGCCTATTACCTACGAAAGGATAAAGATCTCAATGCTTACTCTCTCTCCGCTGCGGCCATCAGAGAACATCAAGCCAAAACATCTGCCAGCATTGACCACACCCACGACGGCGAAGCGATAGCGGATGTCAAGAGACGTGGCAGTCGCCCCACTTCAAGTATTTCGTTCCGCCAGAGCGGGCCGGCGAGCGTGGAGCGTGATGCATCTGCCACGACCACACCCCTGAACTCCCTCCCGCCGCGTCATGCTGCGGCTAATGGTAGCGCCACAGCTACCCCACGGTCGGGAGATCCCGGGACCAGTTCTGCCGGCGGCACGCCCCGCATCAACCGTACTTTGCTCTACCTGGACAGCTTGAACCGCTCACGTAATGCTAGCATGACTGCCTCTCTTGGACGGGACGAGCAGGCCTCCGCTTCGGGAAGAAGCATCTCGCAGCTTCCCTCGACGCATCAGTGGACACAGTGGGAAGCCGCGGAGTATCCGCATCCTGTCGTACTAACTCGCGATGGAAACACAGACCAACAGCCGTTATCACAGTGCTGCCCATCCCACAAGGCGGCTGCCGCGTCTTACCACAGCAGCGGTGCTCCCCCTCTAGCTGGTACGCGTTATCAGAACAACTCGCATACCAACGAGCATAAGCCTCCTGTGCCAACAACAACACTTGCGAACGTCAGCGGCGGCAAGGGGGGAGGTACGAGGCCGATGACTGCATCACTCGCGGAAGGAAACAGCCGCTCAGCGTACAGCGGCATCGCACACACTAGCAGCGGGAGCGACCTGCTTAGTGGCTCCCGAGGTACTGGGAGTCAAGTTGAAGGTGGAGGCAGCATCACCTGTCCTCATCGCCCCGTTGTTGATCGCCTCTTTGACGCCAAATGTAGAGGGGTTGCGCGTCTCTCCCCCAATCTTACCCTCAATCAGCAGCAGCAGCAGCAACGGCAACATCAACATCAACAGCACTTGCCAGTGGTAATCTCAGCTGCCACCACCAGACCTGTCAGCCCCCCTAGCGCTGGCGTAACTGCCCGCAGTCCTCGTCGTGCCTCCCTGCCTGGAGGCTTTCGTGCCGCGAGCGCACAAGGCTCTTACGATGACTCTTACGGTGCGATGCCGATTCTGCCAAATGCTCTTCAAGGGACGGCCACCACAACGGCGACTTCTCTGGGGATGGAAGCGCCTTTACGGGAGCTCTCCGCGCAGCCGCCATGTCATGACAACTCACAAAGCGATGCGGAAGTGCTCACAGATGAAGGAGTGGGGCAATGGGTGGAGCGTATGCGCCGCATGGTTCAAGACCACCGTCCTGACGCCACGGACGCTGCAGACACACAGGGCGAGATACCCGCGTTTGTGTTGCCTAGCATATGGCACATCGATATAACCCTCAGTGATATTCTCATCAACCCCGAAGACGGCGGGGTTGAGACAGCGTTGGCCCTTACCACGGAGGAGGACCTTCATCACGTACGCACTGTCACCTGTTCTGCCCCAACTCTACCCGCCCGTCAGCAGGTTTCCACTGGCGAGCGTGGTTACAATGTAGTAGTGCTTCAGCATGTGAAAGCCTTTATCAACAACATTGCGCGCACCTACACGGACTACGTGCCTCAGGGATTTCTGTATTTTGATCCAATGTTTAAACAGTACGTTGAGCTCACTCCAGAGACACTCCCGATCTCGCAAGGTCGCTACCGCGTCGTGGCCTTCAACGCCCTTTTCCCTGATCCCGCACTGGCCCCCCACACGCACACCTCACAAGGCAGTCAGCTACCCCTCCCCTCCGACTGTGCCGGGGCGTACTCGCCGCTGCCTACACAGCCGCAAGGGCATCAGCAGCAAGAGGCGGCGATGATGATGATGATGTCCCCAACTCTACCACACACAAGCCCTAGCTACACACAACCAACTTCTGCGCAGCTGGCTGCCCTGCCCACACCGGCGCCTGATAGCCTTCACCAACGCTATCCTCTTCCACCTTCTACTCGCGCTTCTCCCTCAGCAGCGCGCCAGACTTCCTCGAGCCAAGGCCACTCGCTTGAGCTCCCTGCGGAATCAAAGCAGCAGCAGCAAACCACCACACCCAATCCCCACACCTCCTCCGTAACGAGGAGGGCAGAGGCGCTACCGCCAGCGGGCACGATGCCAGCGCCGTCACAACAGTCATTCGCTCCGCCAGCCCACACATACGAGAAGGACGAGTATACGTTCCACCTCCGCAGTAACGATGATGACTACTACACAACACTACCCAAGGCAAAGACCACACACACCAACACCACCCCTGCCATGAACCTAACTCAGCATTGTTCGGAGAGTCAAGTCGCAGAAGAGCCATCCCTCTTCACACCACCCCACAAATCTCATCCTACTGAGGAACACGACCTCGCCTCCACTGACGCCCACCAGGAAGCTTTCCTCGATCTACCGCCACCTGTGTACCAGGCCGCCGTACCAGAGGAGGAGATGCCTATTGTCCCTGAGGTGGATCTGCAAACCGTAGAGGCAGAGGATGAGGCTGACGCCGTGGAGGAGCTAACAGAAGGAGAAAGACTGTTAACAGAGCAGACTGCCCAGTTTCCCGAGCTTCACGATAATAAAGCGTCAGCTGCTCCAGTGGACAAGCAACCCACCGAGGCTGTGGAGGAGGACGCCGCCCCACTGGAGCCGGCCGAGGAGAAACCCACCGAGGCTGTGGAGGAGGACGCTGCTCCACTTGAGCCGGCCGAGGAGCAACCCACCGAGGCTGTGGAGGAGGACGCTGCTCCACTTGAGCCGGCCGAGGAGCAACCCACCGAGACTGTGGAGGAGGACGCTGCCCCACTTGAGCCGGCCGAGGAGCAACCCACCGAGGCTGTGGAGGAGGACGCTGCTCCACTCGAGACGGCCGAGGAGCAATCCACCGAGGCTGTGGAGGAGGACGCTGCCCCACTTGAGCCGGCCGAGGAGCAACCCACCGAGGCTGTGGAGGAGGACGCTGCCCCACTTGAGACGGCCGAGGAGCAATCCACCGAGGCTGTGGAGGAGGACGCTGCCCCACTTGAGACGGCCGAGGAGCAATCCACCGAGGCTGTGGAGGAGGACGCTGCCCCACTTGAGCCGGCCGAGGAGCAACCCACCGAGGCTGTGGAGGAGGACGCTGCTCCACTTGAGCCGGCCGAGGAGCAATCCACCGAGGCTGTGGAGGAGGACGCTGCCCCACTTGAGACGGCCGAGGAGCAACCCACCGAGGCTGTGGAGGAGGACGCTGCTCCACTTGAGCCGGCCGAGGAGCAACCCACCGAGGCTGTGGAGGAGGACGCTGCCCCACTTGAGCCGGCCGAGGAGCAACCCACCGAGACTGTGGAGGAGGACGCTGCCCCACTTGAGCCGGCCGAGGAGCAATCCACCGAGGCTGTGGAGGAGGACGCTGCCCCACTTGAGCCGGCCGAGGAGCAACCTACCGAGGCTGTGGAGGAGGACGCTGCCCCACTGGAGACGGCGCAGGAGAGTGAGGCGGTGGCAGAAGTTAGCAGCGCAGAGGAACGCTCTGACGGTTTTTCGGGGTCACCGGTTGAACTTGATGGCACTGTCGTACCTTCTGAGGAGAGATGTGTGGAGGCGGAGGCTGATGCGGCAGACAAAAATGCAGCTGTCTTGAGTAGTCCTAGTGGTGTTGCAGAAGGGCTGACGCGCAGTCTCCAAAAACTTGGCTTTGTGGGCCGCGCGTGGTCTTTTGTTGTAGCGAACTACTATGCTGAGTTGGACGATGTCTTCACGGCGGAGGTGAGTGAAGCGTTACAGCTGCCGCGCAGTGCGGTGCAGGAGGTGGATTACCGCAATGGCAGTCTGATGGTGGATTTCTACGTGTTGCATCCAACATCAATGTCGGAGGCCGATTTACGGGCGCAGCTGACCGCGTACTCTTACGCGCGGTTGTGGGAGCTGTATGTGGAGAAGCAACGAATACGGAAGCAGATGTTGTATGATGGGAAGGTAGTGCGGGATATGACGTCTCTGAGTTCTCTTGAAGTGGTGCCCCCAAAGCCAAGAAGCATGTAAAAGAGTTGAGACTTTCTATATATAGATGCTGTTCAAAGTTACCTTGATGGATTGTTCTTCTTTGCGTGAATATGTTAGTATATATATATATATACACGAGACGGTTCTTGTATAAAATGTAGACTTTGTTTCTTTTTTCTTTTTTCTTTTTTTTGTTGATTGCAAAAGTACATAAACATATATGGTATACAGTACTGTCAAATATTCATTTTTTTTTCTTCTGCTACAACAAATCTGTAGTCTTTTTTTTTTTTTTCAACTTTTGCCCCTTTTTCCTTTCATTATTACCTCTATTATTATTATTGTTATGACTTGCAATCTCCTGGGACTGATTTCTTTCTGTTTGTGTGTACATGAGAGGAAGGGGATGAAGAGAGAGGGGGGAGGGAAAGAAGGGGAGAGTTTGTGAGTGCTTATTAATGTACTCAACAACGAATAGTTTGTGCTCTGGTATTGTTTTTTTGCTTTAAGCTCCTTTTATAATATAATATATATATTGGTGTGGTGTTCTATAATGATTAGCGTCGTTGTTGAGAGTGTGTAGGATGCGTCTGAATGCTATATATTCTTGTTTTGTTGTTGCAGTGCTATTCTGTTTTTTTCTGTGTTTATTGATACAGTCCCTTCCCCTTCTTTTGCTTTGTTTGGTTATGATTTACTGCTGGTGCCGTTTGGTACAAAGAAGAGAAAATCCTTACTTTGCTGTTTGGTTATAGTTGTTGTTGTGTTTTGAAGTGGATGGCGGCTTTATTTTTTTTGCTGGTGGTATTAATGGCTGCAATGGACATGTCTCATTTCTTTCTTTCCGTCTGGTCTCCTGGAAAGAGAAATGTGTACCATAGCTAGCTAAAATTTATATTTAAAAGGAATTCTGCTTGAAGTCCACGTGATGAATTACTTAAATATGCAGTGGCTTCGTTTCTTTCATTATTGTTATTATTATCACTATTATTATTACTATTATTTTTTTATTTTTAAGAACCGACGTGTATATATGTATGTATGTTATTTAAGAAGGTGGATATGCAGAGAGAGAGAGAGAGATGTTGATGATGTTGAAGCTGCTCTGATTGTTCTCTCTCTTGGATGCAACAACAACAAAAAGAAAATGTGACGTATTTACATACGTGCGGTACTTGCTATATTGTGTAGCAAAAAAATAAATAAAAAGAAAAGAAAAGAAAAGAACAAAAAAGAAAAGCGAGGACATTCTATCTATAAAGTGGGAGCCTACGTACTCGTGGAAACTTTCCTTAGCAATGCATGCATGACCCCGCACGTTATTGAACGGCACACTCACCAAAAAAAAAAATAGATAACAGTAATAATGAAACAATAAATAAATAATAATAATAAAAAGCGGTCACTTGTGTGTTGCAACGAACGTGGGCCTCTTTATTTATTTATTTTATTATTATTGTTATATATATTATTCTTATTCTTATTCTTTACGACACATACCCAAGCTGTTTATATATATATATATTATACAACCAACCATTGCGTTTACACTTTTTTTTTTTCATTATCATATTTTTCTCTTTCACTGTTTCTTTCTTTTCTTTTCTTTTCTTGCCTATTTACTTTCTATATGCTTCTCTTTTTTTTAAAAAAAAAAATTAATTATGATAATAAAAGCAACAAAACATTGATAGTGCAAATAGAAGCTTAAAAAAAAAAAAATTACTGTAGCCTGACTAGTGACAGCGCACTGCTTCTTGCATTTTTCTCTTTTTTGTTGTTTCTGCCGCATCACTTGCCAGAGTATCTACGTGTATTTTTATTGTCCAAGACGATAGTAGGATCCCTCTCCCCCTCTTGACACAAGTAGTTTTTCTTTTTCTCTCTTATTGTGAGAAGAACGTAGCTGAGAGGATACAATACACCTCCCTTGCTGAGCCGAATGGATCTCTTTGCCAAGTCGCAGCTGCCATACGACCGTGTTCCCGTCGTGGGATGTCAGGACAAGCCAAAGACCGACGGCTCCCTGCCCGCTTTGGGAGCAAAGACGCTTCCAGGTGCTCTTGCAGCCTCCCCTAACGGCGAAGATGCAGACACGCGTGACACTTCCTACGTGCATCCCATGTCTGCATACGCCACTCGTGAGGGTGCGGTATACACAGCTTACACGCCAGCCCTCTTGAAGCCTCACCGACAGAAACCTGCGCCAGCCGTCGCGCCACCACGCCGCCGCACCGCAGAGGTGGGCAACGGAGTACTGATTACCGCTACGACAGGATGGGAACCAGGCTCAGTGGCGCTTAGCCGAAGTGTCATGAACCCTGCGCACGCTGCACGCAACCGCGTGTTAGCCTCTGCGCCTGCCAGCCACGGCGAGACTGCTATCATTTCTTCGAGGAGTCTTCATCATACCACCGCCACGACAGCATCTTTCAGTTTCCCAGCACTGCCCGTTGTTGCGGTTCCTCCTCCTGCCTCGCAATCGGCGCAGCTGCAGTTGACCAAGAGCGAGGAGACCACTGAAACTGGTCCTGCCTCTTACCTAGGGTACTGGAAGGTCATCTTCGTCAGTCGTGCGGGAACGCCAATTGGGACGTGCAAGATGCGCTCCCCAGTGGACCAGACCCCTGCTGTCCTGCCAGCGTACGTCCGTTACCCACACCGTCATCCTTCACGGCCTACTTATCAGCAGGTGGTAGATGCCATCGAGTATCAGGCAGCACAGTTCTGCTACTTCGTCTCCCATGTGATGTATAGAGATCCTGATTTCAACACGTACGTTCTGCTTACTCCTCGAACCATGGCGAACTGCGTCACGTTCCAGTTTCAAGTCGCAGTGGAGACACCGGAGGAGCGTGAGGCGAGTGATCTTCTGGCCCGGCAGCGTCGCGCTCAGCTTCACGCGCGGGCCAGCGAGTGCGACATCCCGATTGAAGCAGCCATGAGCACGCAGGAGGTGGTTCTGAGGGAGGACATAGCAAAGGCACTGAAGCGTCTCGAGAAGCGTGCGATGGAGGACGAAGAGGGAGACGAAGAGGGCACTCAGAAGGAGGCGCTGGAGGCGCTAGCTGTGGCCCGGCATGGCCCTCTGGTCCCTGTCAAACCCGATGTTTTTCGTGAGGCGGAAAGCACCAGCGCACAGGAGCGACGCGCCTTTGTAACTAGACGAGAGCACCGCCAGCAGGTAGCTGGCAGCCACATTGCCATGCGTCGCGCGCGACAGGATTTGGCTCTGGAGGAAACCGTAGCCAGGCGCTGCATTGAGGAGCGTGAGGGCGTGTCGAGGCTGTGTGCCTTGTCTGCAGGGCAGACCAGTTTTGAATACTTCTGTGGACTCGAGCAGAGACACAGATGGGAGACGCGACAGAAGACCGAGGAGGACGATGAGCGTCGTCGAGCGCTGGCGCTGCGGGCTGAGGTGAACAGCTTTATGTCCGGTGCACAGGAACAGGAAGAGCCGGCAGTGGAGGAGGCTAGGGAGGCGGAGACACACATGCAGCAGCAGGAGCAGTGCTACCCTGTAGAGGAGGCAGAGGACGAACAAAAACTGGAGGTGGAGGCCAAGGGGCAAGGGGAAGGAGAGGGAGAAGGGGATAGGAGATCAGCCACTATTGATATCGCTGACACCACATTGCCTACTAAAGAAATCGTGACATCAGCTGCAGAGCACGACCTTTCTACTCGTTACAGTGTGCATCTGCCTACAGAGTCGACTTCACAGTCTACAGGCAGCCGCAACGCCTTCCAGAGCTCCGCGCCGGAGAGTGATGACACCCCGGCTGACAAGGTACTCGCCGATGAGTCACACGAAAGCAATCAGAACGATGAGGAACAAGAAGGCGAGGAGGGGAGGGGGAAGTCGTCAGCGTTGAGTTCGACCATTAAGGAACGGTGCCCCCTCCATCAAGAACCCGTGCGCCACATCTCACCAGCATGCGTGCCTGAGGCGGCAGAGGAGATTCCCCAGCGTGATTGCGCTAGCATTCCAGCCCTGCCATTTCTGCTTGCCACCGAGGAGGAGCAGGAATCGACCCCCGTGTCTCGCGAGGACAAAAAGAAGGAGGAGGCGGTGGCGGCAGTGTGCGTTGCAGCTGAGAATGACCCTGCCCCAGAAGCAGCAGCACCTTACACACACAACGCTTCGGACACGAATGTAGAGGAGAAGGAACAGGAAGAGGTGGAGGCGGAGGAGGACGCCTTACCTCGATCAAACGTTGCCATTACGTCACTGGATATTGTGCTTAGTTCACCGATTGCGGGGGACGACGATGAGGCCGCGCAAGCCTTGGTGACCGTCTGCCACCACAAGGCTCTCAACGCAGCGATTTGCGCCGATATTGCCGCTTGCTTGCAGGTGCCTTTGGAGATGGTTTCGGTTCAGGACGACGCTGCTGGTGGTCAAGAGGAACCCTCTTCCCAGCGCTTGGTAGATGCTTTTAGCATGCTTGTCGAACACGACGGCACTCGCACAGACGAGGACCTGCAGGAGTTAATTGCGTCTTACGGCTTTCCATCCGTGACCTCCTTTTATGACGACTTTGCCACCACCGTCGCTGCCGCCACCGCCACTGCCACCAACGGTTCTGACGAACAAGTCGTTCACAACGATGGCGATGATGGCCCAGATACTGCCGGCCTTACTGAAGCGCAACAGCAGCAACAAGGTAGTGCTGAAGTTGAGGTGAACACTAGTGCGCAAAGCGCTGTCTCTGCTGCTTCTCAATACAATAATAGCGCTCGCGCAGCCACAGCACCGCCGGTTTCTTCTTCCGCGCACGCTAGGGACAGTAGAGATGATGAGACAGATAGCGCGAAGGAGATCGACAGCGATATTGCACCACACGAGATTTGCGTTGCGTCTCATGACACGGTTGACGCGACAAGTCATGTTTCTTCCCACTCAGTCGGTTCTAACTTGCCAGAGCAACAAGTGGAGATGCATGAGAGCTGTGTGATGCCTGTGGATGGATTGCGAGTGGTGCTTGTGTCCGCGCGGAGTGCGAGCGCTGTGTCGCTGCAGGGTCCAGAGATCAGTGTGGATATGGCGCCATCTTTCTGCGTGGAAGATGTAGCCAAGGAGCTGTCGGAGGAGGAGCACACAATGCAGAGTGCGGGTGACTTTATTATTGAGGCACACGCGGAAGCAGCAACTGAATCAGGGCTAACGGCGGAGGTGGAGGCCTCTGCGAAGGAGGAGAAGGCGAGGCCGCGAGTGAGCAGTGAAATTGCACTCTTTTCAAATACATCAGAGTCACCTAGCAACTATCAAGATCAATTCGAAAGCGATGTTAAAGCAGCGAACCATGAAGAGAGAGAGGAGGAAGAGGAGGAGGAGGAGGAGGAGGAAGAAGTGCCTGTGAATTCGGAGAACTCGCAAGACTTTGAGGAGCTGCGCGATCCATGCGAGACAGACGCTGACACGCGCGCCGACGAGCACCGTATCGCCGCCACCTTTACTGAGCTAGTCGTAGATTCCGACACTGTCGTTAACACACGCCAACTGCGCAGAGAGGAACTGGAAGCCCTTGATGAGGATTTCGAGGAGCTTGTGGAGAAACCGGACACCGCAGCGAAGGTGACGGAGTGGCTCGCGGAAGAGAGGCGTCGCTCTAGCGAAAGAAACAGTCGTGTGGGGAGCCCCTCAGGAGGAGAGCGCGGTACATCTTCTGCTGGTTCTCGCAGCGATACCCCTGTGATGGGCAGTAGGGAGGATTGTGTACCGCAGCAGGAGAAGGAGGAGGAGGAGGAGGAGGAAGAGAAGGAGCATCCGCAGCACAACGAGACGCATCTCTCGGAGAGTTCTGTCAACACATTTCGCGAAGGGGAGGATGACGGTATCGAGGATACCAACGGCATCCCGTCGCATGTCTCGCAGCAGCGCCCGTTTTCGGCGGGATCCACGACTTCTTCGCGGAAGAGCAAGCGAGTCCACTTTCCTGTCGATCAAGAGCTTGTCTCTGTCGCTGATGTAGCTGTCGAGAGCACTGTGCTGCCGGTGGATCTTACTCCTCCCACAGTCTCTCCTATTACTCCGATAGAAGAAGACGGGGAAAGCGCCAAGGAAGAAGAGGTGGTGGCTGACAACGAGAACTAGCCTTCCCCCGCTGAAGCGGCATAGGCGTGTGCGCGTGTGTATATACCTCCATCACTGTATATATGCTATTGAGTGGAACTCGATTTTTTTTTTCATTAATATTGCGTGTTGCCGTGGTGAATAGTTCCCATGATATATATATTACATTATTATTATTATTATTATTATTAGTGTAAAAATGCGTATGCACGCAAGCATGCCTGTGCTTGCATGAAGTAACGTAGTCAGCAGTAGAGAATGCGAAGGAAGAAATAGAAAGAAGAAATCGGAGAAATTGCTGCTGTTGGTATGTCTATGTCGATGTAATTGAGTTTGAAGTGTCGTTGAGAAACCTTCTTTTTTTTTGAGGATGGTGATGCGATCATCGATGTTTATATGTATCTTGGAAGTCACAAATGATGTGCGTGTGTGTGCGCGCGCATTTTCATTATTCCATTATTATTATTTTTTTTTTGTTAGTTTGCGGGACATATGAGTAGAGGTGTCGAACTTCCTTCTCAAAAGAATTTTTTTATGAGGTGAGTTCCCATTTTTTCCCCGTTATATATGTACACTTTTCTAATACGTGTTGTTTTTTTTCTTTTCTTTTCTATTTTTGCTTTGTTTATCTCTCACGTCTTTCAAGTATATAAAATGTAAATTTATTGTTGCGTAGCAACAATATACCTCTAAAAATCGCTGTACATCGCAAACAAATACACACAACACAACACATGCGCGTTGTTAACCTTTATTATTATTATTATTACTACTGTTGTTATTTTTGAAGACCTTTTCTTTCTTATTCTCTCCTACATATGTGTTTATAGGCTTTGGGGCTGTGCTATATATATATATGAAAAAGATTTGCGTTGTACGTCTGCGTGTGAACGTACTTGAGAACTGTATCAGCGTATTATCCCCTTCAAACTACTGTCGTTTTGCAGGAGAGGGGGAAGAGAGAGGGAGAAGAAGAAGAAGCAGGCAACAACAGCAACAGAAGACAGTAGACGGTATTTGCACCCGAAATGTTTGTAATGAACGGGATAATAAATATGTAGCGTGATGTATCTACACCAGTATCAGTATATATTATACACACAGGCACACATCCCCACTTCACACACACACACACACACATACAAACAACAAAAAAAAAACATAAGCATGAAAACGCACGCATAACAAGTAGGGAAGAAGGCGAAAAAAAGAAAAAGAAAGGGAGTTTTTTACTATCACTGACACTCACTGCGCAGCTTTAATAATAATAATAATTATTATTATTTATTTGCTGTGATTTCTTTTTTTGCTATTCAATGAACATTTTTTTTTTCTTCCTTTCTCTCCCCCCTTCTTCTTCTTCTTTGTTTTGTTTTGTTTTGTGTGTGTGCACTAATGTGCTGTTTTTATATGTGATATAATTAACATACACACCCACCCACACATTCTCTCTCTCTTTCTTTGTCAGTCTCGCAAAGGACACGGTACATAATAGATTTTTTTTTCCCTCTCTCTCTTAAATCGCATATTTATAGTTATACAGTATCTTCTGTTGCTATACTTCTTACCTGGAAGCATCTTTGTTGAGAGGAAATAGTCAATAGGAAGATATATATACTAGGTATCAGTACATAGAAAACACTTATAGTACGAGAGCAGTAGAGAAAGGAGGTGGGATTGAAGGATTCTTATTTTTTTTTCCCCCTTATAGAGGACAACAAGTACATATAAAGCATGCGATCACGGCGGAGCGCTGGCGGGGAAGCCCCCTACATTAGCGCCTTAGATCCATGGTCAGAAGATCGTGTGCGAGACTTTGTCGCACTTAACACAATTCAAAGACTGCGTGCCTATCACCGGCCAGCTGATAGCCCCGCACCAGCTATAGAGCCCATTAATGCGATGCGTGCAGCCAACCTAGTTCTCTTGCCTCCTGCGGACCCAGACTACAGGCCGTGCTTTGGAGAGAAGCCTCTGACGAGTGCGCACTACCGCGCCAAGATGGCACGTCGCAGGCTGGAGGAGCGACGGCACAATGGAGAGGTGAGCGCTGAAGAAGAGGAAGGCGAAGAAGAAGAAGAGGAAGACGACGACGACGCGGACGATATTGAGGAAGAACAAACGAAAAGGGAAAGTGAATTGAAGGAAGGCATGGCTTGCACCAGCGCCACGTCACTGTCAAGTAACAGCAGAAAGGATCTGGATATGGAGGAGTTCAGACTCAAAGGTCAAGAGGAACGAGAAGGAAGAAATGGAAGCCGGGAAGAGCACCCAGAACACCAGTGCTGTGCGGTGGAGCGTGCTCGTGTAGTTTTCTTTGGAGCCGCTTCCTTCACTTCTTCCACATCGCCACGACAGCTCCTTCACTCCCCTCACGTGCCCCTCACACCCTCCGTGTCTGTCGCAGGTACCTCAGTCAAGTGCACACCGGTGAAGGAAGACCTGGCGCCATCGCTAGCTCAGAGCGGCGGCGGGGGCGAAGGAGGAGAAGGAGGAGGCGCACGTTGGGAAGTCGTCACCGGCGGCAGCCCACGGGACGAAGCCTCCGATACGCAAATGTCGCAGGCATCATTACGACTGCAGGGGGTGGCGGGCCGCAGCCTCAAAGATGATTTAGATACTTACATATTACAAAATAGTACTCCTTTGAAGGACCACTTTCAACGAAGGCGGGGCGACGGCAGCGGAGTGGTCACCAAGACGGAGGAGGAAGAGGATGATGAGGAAGAGATAAAGATGGATGTCGCACGGGATGGCACACCAGCAGCCAAACCGCCGCCGCGCCTCTTCCACAGCTCTGTAGCCCACGATGAAGTTGTAGAGGAAGGCACCAGTCGCAATGCGGAAGGGGGAGAAACTACCACTACTATCATTGCGCCTTCTTCTTCTTTTTCTTCTGCGAAGCAGCAACAGCAACAGCAGCCGGTCCCCTATCGCTACTCCTGTGAGGTGTGCGATGCACTCGTGGCCTACTATCAGTCAATGCTTGCTCGTGGCGTCGTAATTGATCGCTTTAACCACAAGGATCTTGCCTTTTCTTGGTGGGTAATAGGACGCGACATGGACACAGCGGCGCTGGATAGGCCCGGCACCATGCGCCGCGAGGCCCTGCTTATATCGTTGCGCAACGCGTACTTTGGCCTGCTCTCCTCCAAGCGACGGACTGGTGTAGCTGCGGAAGGCACTGCCTCAGAGTCAGGGACGGAGGGAACTGTTCAACACACAAGTGACGCCACGGATGCCACCTCAACTACTGCTGCTGCTGTTGCTGGTGGTAGCAATACACCGAGTACGCACGGCAAGGCTGACACGGTAGTGACAGGCACCCCCAGTGGAGCAGAGGAGCTCAAGGAAGGATGGGGTGAAGGCCCCACAACACCCCCCACGCGTGCATCTCAGCAGAGACGAAGGGGAGCCATGGAGAAGGCGAAGAGTGTAATAGGAGTTCATGCTAGCATGGGGGCAGCGGAGTCGTTGGCGTCGTCGAAGTCATCTTCGTCGTCTAATCAGCGCAGACGGCGGCGCTCTTCGACATTGCCAGCGAGCAATAAGAAGGGAAAGGGGAAGCAGCACGACGAGGAAGGAGTGGGAGAGGGAGGCAGTAGCAAAAGGGAAGCGGACAAGGATGAGTCTGCAACCCGTGCAAAGCCGACACTCAAAGGGTCTGCCAAGCGAGCGCGCAAGGAATCATCAACTCCTGAGGAAGAAAAGTTCGATCCCAAAATACCCCCGAAGCACGTGAGTGAACTGCCCTATGCGGCAGACGACGAAGAAGAAGAATCCATCTCTTTCCTCACCAGTGGTGCCCTTGAACAGCACTACAAGGATAGCATTACATTGAGTACTGCCGCGTCATCGCGTGAGGGGAGTGCGAGCAGCACGCGTAGGTACCTCACCGTAGAGGAACGTCGCAAGATTGTAGAGGACACGTGGCGGCCTGTACGGTCTACGAGGCGGCGTACAACGGCAGTAGAGGCGACTTCTGACCTGGAGCGCGCCTCTGAAGAGGAAAGCACCGCCAACCACCACAAGCGACGCCCGGTATCTGGAAGCGAGTTGGTCACCGCATCTGCTGCTTCAGCTTCTACTGCAAAGGAAAGTGCGAGACCCTCTCAGGGGNGACTTCTGACCTGGAGCGCGCCTCTGAAGAGGAAAGCACCGCCAACCACCACAAGCGACGCCCGGTATCTGGAAGCGAGTTGGTCACCGCATCTGCTGCTTCAGCTTCTACTGCAAAGGAAAGTGCGAGACCCTCTCAGGGGGAGACCACTGCTAAGCAACAGGGAGGAGAAGCTGTCAAGTCATCGAGTCGGACTGGTGGTGGTGCCCAGAGGAAGGGAGCCGGAGAGAATGCAGCAGCCGCGGCATCTACAGTAGCGCTAGAGGGCTCCACTATTGCCTCCGCTATACCGGCCTCAACAGTGTGTGGGCCTCCTACCTCGCCATCTTCTTCGCAAGGCACGACAGCACCACCCGGGGGTAAGAAGCGGCCCGGAGAACATCGGTCACGGTGCAAGCCGCCATCTTCCTCGTTGACTCCTGCTGCTGCTGGTGCCACTTCGGCGTCGGCGCTTGACACTGCTGGGGAGCCAGACGAAAAGGAGGATAGAAGTGGCAAGGCAAGATGGAAATTGGAAGCCGCCGTAGAGGAGGCAGAACAGGCGAGCACGACACCATTGACAATTCTTTCCTCCCTGTCTGCGCCACCGCCGCCCCTTGTGGAACTGAGCGTCTACGAGCAGGAGGTGCAGACGCGGGTGCAGGGTCACCTCGTGGCAGGTCCCAACGCCTCCGCAGCGTACAGTTTCTTGATGACCTCTCCAGTACATCTGTGTGATGGGCTGAAGGAGCACCGACTCCACCAGCAGCAGCAGCTCGGTCGTGTGAGGCGGCAGCGAGGCGCTGGCTCTTTCTTGTCCCCTTCTACCGCTAGTAGTACTGCTACAGCTGCTGCTGCTGCAGAGCGTAGGGGTCGCAAGACGGACAGTCCTGGAATTGTGGATCGAGCTCTCTTTGCTTCCCTCGTGCGTCACGATCAAGTACAGTTGGAGGCGCTTGTGGCCTCACGGCGCAAGCGGACATTAGTGAGCCGCAGGCGCGGCAGCTGTGGCGGAGGTGGTTGTTGTGAGGAAGAGGTAGTGAAGTCGGAGATGGGTGGCGGGAACAAACCAGCAGCGCGCGAAGCATCTCACACTTCTTTGTCTTTGCATCTTACGCCACCTACCACATTTACCGACAGCCCCGCCATTCTCGGCGCTCAGTCTACTCATACCACTACTGCGGTTACTGGCAGTCCTCCTACTTCACGGCCTACGATGACTCCCTTCCCCCAACTGCCCTATGCACAGCAGTGCCTCCTAGTATGGGAGGCGGCTTCACTGCTCGCTGCGGAGGAGCGGCGCGTGCAACTCATCGAGGAGCGTAAGGCACGCGTGATGGCCACGCGGCGAATGGCGACGCGAAGGATGGCGACTGCCGTGGCGGAGGCGACGGCGGTGGATCTACTAGCGGAGACCTCTTCTTCTTCTTCCTCTTCCTCTCCTTCTTCAAGCCGTAGTGCCAGTAGGTCAAGCACTGTCAGTGATCAGGAAGGCAATGCACATGGGGATGAAAAGAGTCGCAAACACAAGAAGAAGAAGACGCTGACCAATAGTGGCGCGGGAGCCAAGGGGGAACGAGAGGAAGAAGCGGATGATCGTCATGGTATGGGTGCGATAGTAGCACAGGAAGGGGATAAGGCACCAAGAAGAGGGTACGTGGATTACTGGGCATCGTATCGAGCGAATGCGGAGCTGCATGGAGCCAAGGTGTGATAGAGAAGGGGGGGGGAGGGAAGGGCGTTGGTTTATAGCTTTGCGTGTCCTTTGGGGGTATATATTGTTGTTGTTGTTGTTTACTGTCTAAGTCCTCACGTACATCTTCTTTTGCGGTTTTTTTTTTGTAGTTTTGCTTTCATTTTAGCGGAGCTCGCTGCTCTTTTTGTTGTTGTCTTTTTTTTTTTGCGAATCACAGACACCCATACAAAAAAAGAACTAATACATTCATGTAAAAGAGGTTGTATCATGGGGTTCCAACCAATGAAACAGGCACTCGAGCTACTATTGTGTATTCGTCGTTTTGTAGAAATAATGATGATTACTAATGATTGACCTGTATGCTTGATGAGGGGGGGGGGGGAGAGAAAAAGTAAGCTGTTTAACACCCACATTTTTTTCTACCAATCTTTCTTTCTTACAACAAAAAACTTCATCTTCTAGCACATCGTGGCGTGTATATATATATATATATATATTTCTTTTACATTTGCACGAAGTTCAAGTCACGTTTCTGCTTTTTTTTTTTCTTTATTCATTAAAGAAAAGGAAAAAAAAATCTGGAAGTAGCTTGCTCAAGTACATCACGCAACGAGGAAGAGGAAGAAAGAGAACGAGAGGCACACCTGCTTAGACTGCTCGACAACCTTTTTTCTAGTATTATATGGTCGTTAATTTGATATCCGCGTAAGCACATGATTCACCTCTTCGCTGGCCTTTATGACACCTTTTTTCGTGAAACTGAGTTTAGCGTGCTTGTGATCGGCCATGAAGCGGTCGGCAAGACAACCTTCATGGAGCAGGTCAAGTATATGTACTCGCCATCGAATGAAGCGCTGGTCAAACCCACCGCTGGTGCTTCCTCTGATACAACCACAGCTGCCTCAACTAGTGACGGCCTGGCCTCTTTACGTTCACAAATGCAAGCCTCAGTAGCAGCGGCAGCAGCATCAACACGAGAAAGGCCTCGTGCAGTACACGGTGATGTCGCCTCCTCAACGTCTCAGATAAACGTGGCTCCTTGCTATCAACCCTCCTCCTCCTCTTTGAATGTCAACAATGTAGGCTCCGCGGCACCAATACCGGTACCAGCGACAGAACGCTACTTGTCTACGCGCCGCATACGCCCCACCGTGGGGCTTAACTTGACGCGCATTACTCACTACTTTTCGCCTCTTGCTGCGGTGGTGGACACACAAGAGGCGACTACAAAGACTGAGGTGGCCGGTCTGCCTCCTGTAGATCTGGCAGCTTTAGCGGAGAGTCGTGTTGCGGAGGGCAAGGTGCTCCTGCAGAGTGTTCCGTCGACCGCACACACGCGACTGGTGTTTTGGGATTTGGGGGGTCAGCTCTCGCTGCGGCCGCTGTGGGAGAACTACTTTGCGCAGTGCCAAGGGCTTGTATTCATCGTGGATGTCACCGCCCTGATGCAAACTGCACGGTGCGCTGAGGCTGGTTGCTGCCGTCGTCGTGGAGATGCCGCCACCTTCTTAAACGAGAGTGATACGGATGTGATAAAGAACGGAGAAGGAGGGAAATGTCACCATGTCAATGGCGATCCACAGAGATTGCTCACTCACAATGAGCTGATACGTGAGATGTATCGCACGCAGCGCGAGACGCTTCAGTTTTTGCTTCAGCATAAGGCCCTTCGCGGTGTGCCTGTGCTCATCGCCTGCAACAAGGCCGACGTTCCGGGGCACTTGGTGTTGCGAGAAATGCAAGCGGCGCTTGACCTTGCCACACTGGCCATGGAGGATGTATTTTATGTAATGAATGAAAATCCGTCCACGATATCAGGCGGTGGTGCTGCTCCGCCTTCTGCTGAGACAGTCAGTGGGACGTGTGGTATCGGCTGCCGGGCGATGAAACTGGTGGAGGTCAGCGCGGTAAGCGGGGCCGGCATAGCGGCAGGACTTGACTGGCTGGTGATGCAGCTCATTGGCGGCGCTAGAAAGGTGGATCCAGAAAGCAATTGATGTTCCTTTTCTTCTTGTTGTTGTTGTTGTTGTTGCTGTTAGACTGTTTGTTTGTCCTCTCCTCTTTTTTTTTTAAAAAAGGTTCTCTTCTTGCCAGTTGATTTGTGGTCACATCTTTTTCTGTTCCTTGGGCTTGTTGTATTATCTGTTGTTGCTTCTGTGCTTACTTTGCATTAAATAACATATAAAGCGAGGATAAAAGACCTGCACGCTCTTTTTGATAGGTTACTTTTAAGCGAAAATGCTTTACTTGATGTTTCCTGAACAAGTTGATGGGTTCCAAGTATCATTTCCTTTTTTTCTTCTTCTTTTTCTTTTTGCTTCTGTCTTGGATTACAATATTGGTTTTGATTTGCGAAATTCTTTTTATAAAAAAAGCGCGTTTTTTTTCTCTTTATATTTTTTTTGGATAGGACCTCAAAAAAAAAAAGTTGATTTGGAATAGAAGTTTGAAAGTTTCATTGACACACCGCTCCGCTGTTTGACTAGCTCTAGTTCTTACCCACCGGTTGAGTGAGCGAGTTTTCTTGCTTTTTGCGGTTATCATTGCCATTATTATTATTATTATTATTTTTATAGCACATCAGTGGGAGAAAGGGAAAAAAGGAAATGGATCCACGAGGAATGATAGTGGGGCTTCTTGCCTACGCCCCGCAGTTCATTCTCAGCAATTTTGACACTGTGATTATTGGTGTTGTAGCTGCTTACTATGTGCTCATTGTCTTTGCCGGACCAGGGTCCTTCTTTCATCGTCTCTGGCAGGTGACGGTAGCACTGGCGGTAGCGTATGGTATCGGTAGGGTAGTTCGCTTTGGCATTGCACGTGGGGTACGACTGATTGATAGCTCCTCTGTGGTACCGGGAAGGGAAGAGAGGTCCGCCAAACCAACCACTTCAGCAGCAGCAGCAACAGCGGATAGGAGGTCAAGTGCCTCAGATGCCAAACCAGCTCGGAGCAGTGCCTCATCAAGCGCAAAGGTGCAGTCGATGGACTGAAGTGGGTGAAGGGTTGACTAATCGACTCACACTGTTATGTCTATGAAATGACGTTAACGCAAAAAAATAATAAAAATAATAAAAATAATAATAACAACCCTTTTTTGAAAACAAAAATAAATATGGAAAATATTGGCCATGTATAACTTGGCACCCTCATATTTTTTTTGTTGAATGTTTACTTTGGTCTAGTGTCTTGTTTTTTTTTCTTTTGCAGTTATTTTTTATGCTGTATGTTGTGAATAACTGTACAGTAAGCAAGTTTCTTCTTTCTTTCTTTCTTTTTTTTCCCTTTTTTCTTTTCCGTCCTTTTCTTCTTCTGCACACAGAAAGTTAGCACTTAGAGAGAGAGAGATATGAATCCGAGCAGCAATCACGGCTCTGCCGCGAGGCAGTACGATGGGTTCAACTATCCAGGCTCTTCCTCAACGTTTGTTCATCACGATCTTAACCCTACAGCAGGCAGCGATGTTCCTGCACAATCACCCTCTATGCCTTTTTATAACGCGGAGAATGGCATAGGGGCAAATAGCACATCCTTTCCACGCCCACCCGCACCCGTCTCGGGTCTCGTTAAGCGCACCCCGCATGGCAGCGGCGGTAGTCCAGCCCAGGCGAACGTGTATCCCGCCTATGGCTACTTTCATCAGCACACGAGTAGCGCTGGCGGTCACAGCGCGTTTGGTAGCGATGCCGGCTCGTCTATCTCTAACACGCGGCGCCAACAACAGCAGCAGCAACAGCAACAGCAACAGGTGCACTTGCAGGCTTCCCCTGTATCGATACGAGATTCTGTCTCCGACGTTGTCTCCGCTCCTCTGCCGCTTTACCAGCAGCAGCACCAGCACACTAACAGTACGATCAGCAGTCGCGGGCCATCGCACTTGTTTCAGCAAACCGACTACAGCGGAGGCACCGGTGGGGGTGTTAGTCGCAGCAGTGGTAGGGACCGGAACGGAGTGGTGTCTGGTGTGTTGCCAGCTCCATCTACGGTTCCCTTCCTTCCTGGCAGCGGCACCGGAATGGGGAACATATCAACCGGAAGTAACATGGCTCCCCCTATATTTACTCTTTCCGCAGGCTCCAGCATGAATATACCGTATCCCATTACGGACTCTAGCGGTCGTACTGGGGTGATGCTTGGAGACAACCAACACAATTCTTTTAGTCCAATGCAGCAGCAGCAGCAACAACAGCTGGGGGGCGATGGCAAGGCGGCTCGCCAGGGTGGCTTCTTCTCTAAGATGATGGGAAATGTTTTTCAGAGTCTGAGAGATGACGAGGGAAGCGATGGCACTGGCCGTGAATCCACGAATTCACCGCGCCCAGTGTACCAAACTCGCTTTGGCTATCCCGAGGATGATCTTCCGCTTCTTGAGGAACTTGGCATCTCACCGGGGCACATGATAGCGAAGGCCATGGCGGTGCTGAATCCGTTTAGTACTGCTGCGACGGAAGTGATGGAAGACACCGACCTTACAGGACCAGTAGTCCTTGTCGTGGCGCTTGGGTTTCTACTTTCGTTACGCCGGCGAGAAATGCAATTTAGCGCAATCTACGGTCTCTGTGTGCTGGGAGTTCTATTTTTCAAGGTGCTTCTCTCACTCATGCATGAGAATGGGGTTCCTTTGCAGTTTGTGATGAGCTCACTGGGCTACTCTCTGCTGCCTAGTCTTCTCTTCACGCTGCTGTGCACAGTGACACACATCACCCATGTAGTGGTTCCAGCAGCGATGGCGGTGGTGGCGTGGTCTTCTTGGTGCGCCACCGCACTTATCACTAAAGGTATGAGTATGGAGAAGCAGAGGTATCTTATCTTGTATCCGATGGTGCTGTTCTACGCTGTATTTGCTGTCTTGACACTTTTCTAGCTTGTAGTAGGGTAGGATGGTTGACCACGCTATTTTGGAGATGGAATGGATTGAGTAAGAGAATGTCTGGGTGTGAGGGTGTGAAAGAGTAGCAGCAAGAGGGTGAACAGGGGAGAAAATAAAAAAAAAATATTTTTTTATACATAGGACATCGTCAGTTTCTTTTTTTTTTTGCTGGTTATTATTGTTATTATCTTGATATCTATGTGTGTGTGTGTTGATATAGTGTGTGAATGGCAGAAGAGGTGGTACTTTGTGTGTCATTGGCGGGTTGTTTTTTTTGGTTCTCCTTGTGAGGTCGAGCCTATATATATTTATATTTATACATATATGAGTTGGTTTTAGACCACACATGCGATGGGCTACTCTGCATGTGAGACAATTGTATATTGTATGGAAAGAAGCGAGTGTTTTTTTTTCTATTGTTCTTTGTTTCTTTTGCTTTCCTTCTGCTACTGCTGTTGTTGCTGTTGTGTTTATTATTATCATTATTATTATTGCACAACTACTCTCATCATGAGCGCAATTGTATTTGTCAGTCCTTTTATTTATTTATTTATTTTAAATGAAGGGATATATATAACACCCGCATCCAATATATATTGCATCAAGAAGTACAAGCCAAATCAAGCGCCCTTTTCTCAACACTTGTAGCTCATTTCGACTTTAATATGTTGTATGCGATATATTTCTATTATTATTATTATTATTATTATTATTATATTTGTCTACTCTTTGCGTGGCGATCATTTGCTGAATTTTTTTTTCTTTTCTTCTGCTTTCCCCCCTTTTTTTTGTATGTTTTTACGATGTTGTCTGTTGTTGTCTGCAACAGACTACTATATAAAGCAAAGATATATATATATATATATAAACACTGCGAAGGGTGTAGATCGCTACCGGTTGCATTTTTATAAGATACACACAAGTGCAATTTTTCATTTTTTTTACTTTACCAGTTACTTACAGTAGAACACAACGTTCAGATTGTCACACTACATATACTTGTTTTTCTGACTTGTGCGTTTTTTTTTTTTTTTAGGATACACGCACATCTACACATACGCACACATATAGATCATATTGCATAGAAAATATTGCATACACACACGCACATAGACACAGGCAGACAAGAGAGAAAAAACTAAGATATCGAAGAGTGTACGCATTCACTTTGGCACGTGCCACTTGACTACTACTTTTCTTTGTGTGCCTATTTATATATATTGGAGAGATAGAGAGAGAGAGCGTGCGGCTAAGACTGATTTTTATTTTATTTTTGAAACATACTACAGTTACATAGATACACGCACACTGGCACTCACTCATTCACACAATTGCATAGAAAGTTTGTTTTACTTATTATTACCCTTTACTTGACGCAACCTTTATTATTATTATTATTATTATTATTATTATTATTTCCTTTCAGGGCGAGATGACTTCCATCACCGAGGACACACTACCAGCGCTTCCACTCCCTAACCGAGAGGAAGAGTTCGGTGGTATTACCCGCTTTGCTGAGGAGCGCCTGCAGCTCGCGCACAGTAAGGCCCTCTTTGTGTTTGGAGCCTGCGGTTGTGGCAAGACGAGTACCGTTCTTCGCTCCCTCCGCTCCTTCACCGATCGGCCTTTACCTTCAGACCGCCAGCCCCGTGGTGGCAAACGTGTCGGATCCGTCGTAGAGCCGGCACCTACCGCACAGACATTAAAGCGGTTGAAGTTGGAGAGGCATGCAGAGGAGCAAAGTACAACGCCAACCCGTGCGAGCGCCTCTTCAGGGGCGAGACTGAGTGGCACGCCCAGCAGCGCCGGCAAGGACTCTCACGCTAGTACTGAACAAGAGGAAGAAGACTTCATTCTTTCTCCCTTCACCCCGGAGTACTGGGCAGCACGCCACCCGACCCTGTACAGCGCCACCAATCGTGGCCAGCGACGCTTGCAGGCGTACTACATCAACTGTGCAGATATGAGCCCTCAGCAACTCGTCAACGCGCTGCAAGATAATATGAAGAAGGCCTTCCCACGTCCAACAGGGCCCACACGGGATCTCATGGACGCTATAGCGGCGCTGCCTCAACGTCGCAAGGGCGAAAGTGCGGCGGCGGCGGCGGTGGCGGTCACCCCAGCTCGAGCGCTTGGCGCCGCTGGAAGGATACCGCCGCCGATGCACATTGTTGCCTTGGATGAGGTGGAGAATGTCCGTGTTGCAGCGCGCGCTACACTTTCAGAGCTTGCCACGCTCTCCTTTGCCCTTCCTTCACAATTGTCTCTCATCTTTATCTCCAATAGTCGCGATCTGGCCCATGTGCCCCCGATGTTGCTGCAGGAGCTGCCCTTTGCCCCGTACTCCGCACCGCAGCTGCAGAGTATTGCGCAAGCAGTGGTGGCACATGAGCTCGCACTAGCTGAGCAGGAGCATCACCATAGTCAGCTCAAGGCAGCAGTGCCCAAGACAGCTGCAGTGGCGACGAAAAATGCCAGCAGCAGCAAGGTGAAAGGAAAGGGTAAAGGGGGTGCAAAGACATCCACAGCAGCATCACCGCCGTCATCCCCGCTGACCGCGCTGCCCACGGTCTCTGTGAGTGACAGCCTACTCACCTTTATCGCCCGAAAAGCCCTCAATGACTTCTCTGGTGACGTGCGGCAAGTCACAGCACTCTGCCGGCGCGTGGTGGCGACCGCGTATCAGGAGCTAGGTGCACAAGCGACGGTAGCAGCAGCTAGTGCTACAGGTGTGAAGGCATATAATCGCCGGAAAACGACCGCGAGCTCACCTGCTGCAGCTGGCACTAGCGCCTTGGATTCGAAGTTACATGCGGTCGTGACCGCCTTCGGCTCTACCGGTGTTGCGCCAACGGACGGTACCAACAGCACCCGGTCAAGCGGAGAGCTTTCCGCAGCAGCCGTTGGGGAGGAAAGGAGCAGCAGCGATGGCAGACAGCAGCGCCGCTCTTCAGCGGCAGCAGCCTCAACCACATCTGGGACGTCTATACGCAATGAAAAAGGTGGCAGCCACGGGAAGGCCCAGCAGCAGCAGCAGCAGCAACGAGTCATGAACATGACCCTCGCCAACAGTGCTAGCGTTCTCACTGGGAGCGCGGTGGAGCACAATGTGAACCGCCACATATCCACACTTCCTGAGCACGCCCTTGTCGTGCTCTGCTGTCTCATTGTACTTACATTGCGCAAGGAGCGTGATGAGCAGCGATCCAGAATGGCAATCGGTGGCACTACGAATACGACTCTCTCACGCGTCGTAAAGTGTGCTAAGGCAACGCCAGCCATCGTCGCACGAGGCAGCTGCGCGATGGCCCTTAGCGAGGTGCGCCACCTGTACGTTTCTTTCATGAATCAGCATCACTTCCCGTCTGCCAACGCAGCAGCTGTGGGTAATGCAATCAGTCACTTAGCTGATATTGGTATTCTTACCCGCCCACAGAAGCCGAAGAATGGGAATGAAGAGGTTTTTTCTTTTCATGGCACATGGACGCTTGAGGCCATGCAGACCGCATTGGGTGCGCGTGGAGAGGCGATCCGTAAGGAACGCGAAGCCTTTGGTCTTGGAGACACGGAGAACAAGTTTGTGGCGGTGCTTAGAGACCTCAAGCAGCTCGTTGGGTATCACTGAGCGCTGCATGAGTACATCATAGATGTATGTGTGTATATATGCCATCTTGATGAACGAATCTTTCTCCGCTGCCATTGAGCAGACATCGTGAGGAGATTAAGATGACTGTGGCGAAGTTTTTGAAGGCACTCACAAGCGGCTCAGTGAGTTGCGATTTCTGTAAGAAAGAAAGCGAGCAAACAATGATTTGAATGTAGTAGATGCGTACATACACACGCATCTCATAGATACACACTTGCGCAAAGGAAATATATATATATATATATATATTCGATGACACTTTTAGTATGATCACGAAAAACAACATTAATATCTTAGCTGGCTTTATGAATGGCTGTCTCATTTGCAACGATGGGACAGGAAAGCGTTAACTTCCTTTTTTTTTCGCCTTTTTTACTTCATGTACACACAAAAAAAATAAGAAGCACCATATTTGCTTTACCTTGTTTCTTCTCTTCTGTTTTCTTTTCAATATTGGCTTTTTTTTTTTTTTTCTTTCCTTCTTTTTTCTTTCCTTTTGATTTTGACTACGTTATTATTATTTGCCATATTTGTGAATAGTGTGCGCACCCGAAAGAACCTTTTTTTTTCGTAGCATCCCCTCTTTTTTTTTTCAGTAATGCCCCGCGAGATCAAGAAC
>JASANZ010002075.1:0-42282 GCA_030849805.1 Sergeia podlipaevii | reverse complement strand
CAGTTCCAGGATAAGCTGTAAGTGGGAGCGCCTGTTTTCTATGACGTGGCTATGCGCAGCTATGGTTGACTGTGCTTCATACCTTTTTTTTGAATATGGGCACGAGTTTTTCTCTTATAATCCTATAATATTGTAAGCTTGTACAACGACACTCGTCAGGAATTGCGTGTTTCTTTGGCGCCTCGATGCGTGTACGGGGTCGATTGTGTCAGATTTTTTTTTCTTCTGGAGCTATCCTTATTCTCTTCTTTTGTCCGAGATTTCTTTTTTCTTTTTTTATACCTGAGGGGAGTGTGTGGAACTGCGTTAATAGTGGTAATTGAGTGAAGACGGTATACCGATCTCTACACGCGCATGCGCTGATATAGTTGGGGGATTCTTCTGTATCGATTGCAGCAATGCCTATAATGTGTGCGTTTGGGGGAGATGTGTGTGCGTATTTAGGACTGGTGGTAGATGATATTGAAGATATGATGGATTACAATTGGCTCTATTAGTTGGATTGCTTAAAGGTTGTTGCTTGGGTGGGATTGTCGCTGCGCTTTGGGTGGCTGTGTTTTGTTGCATTTGTTGATAGTACGTGAATGTCATGTGTTTACTTAATTTTTCGCTCATTTTTTATGTATATATATTTTTTTTGAAAAGTTTCATTGCACATAGGTATAGATTTATGTATGGAGAAAACTCCACATTATAGTCGTGTTAGCGAAGAGTGTGAGTCGCTAAATCCAGTTACCGGGAGGAGCATTTATTATGGGATGCGGCCGTGGCGATGTGACGATCGATTTCAGGATTGGTTGAAGTCTTGCTCTAGTCTGGATTGCCTGACTGTTCAAATCAACTTACTTCAATTACTATGGCGTTGTGCGCGGTCTGAGGAAGGGGAAGTGCCAGTCGATAGCTATCACCGACTTGGACGTAGTGAGGTGATGTATTATGTCGAGAGATACCGCAGCAAGATGATGCGCTGTGGTATGTGGGAAACGTATCCATACGACCAAAATGAGGTGAGACGTGTTGCTGAAGAGGATGGGCTGAAGATGCGGGTGTGGCGACATCAACGCGAGCTGGAAATGGAATCGAGGGAGGGTAAAATTGATGAGGTGCTTCAGCAAAATATCTTTAATAAGAAAAGGTAGCCGTTGGATGGCTCCTTAGTGAATGGTATTGCGACTTTTTTTTTCTTTTTTTGCTCTTATAACTATATCATGCTATGATTCTTTTTCTTTAGTGGTTGTTTGCGTCGTCGGGATGGTGCCGCTCTAAGGGGTAGCTTTCTTCTCGAATTTCGTTTATTTCGCCACGTTAGCTTTTACAGTGGTTTACAGACTGGGGTGGGCAGGCGCTATTCGTCATCGTGCTGAGAGGATGACAATTGTCTTTATAGCATGATTTTGTTTGTTTGTTTGACGATTATTATTTTTAAACTTTTCCCATTCATTGCGATGCTTTGGATCTCCGTATGTAGTATCGAGCTTCTTGCTTCCGGTGTTTAGGCTATTGTACAAGTGTTTACTGAGTAGCAATAATTGTATTTTTGCATATTCAACATTACACCGTTGGCTGCAATCCGGTGGTGCAGTGAAGGTAGATGGAGAGAGAGGAGCCCTCTTTATGCATTGAAGCACAGACACTGGAAGATGTTTCGTTGGATTGGTTTATGGTGGACGAAATGCTGTCATTGCTAGATTTTTATTATCGTTTTTTTTTTTTTTTTGATTGTTGTATCACATTTCTTTACTGATTTCTTTACTGATTGATACAAGCTGGTAAACAAAAAGCTAGCACATTGCGACGGAATATCTGTTTGTTTTAAGAGTCACTTCCTTTGCAAACATGTATCGTAATTATAATTTTAAAACATATTTTTCTCAAACTTATTTACTGTGGTTGTTTTTCTTTCTTTTATCTTTTTTTTTTTTTGGATTAAGCAACGAAGGAATAGGTGGCGCGGAGGAGAGTGGAAAGCGATGCTGCTCTCAATGAAGCTGTCTGCTGTTATGCTGGTTTGTGTAGCAGTGATGTGCACAGCAACAGCTACGCTCATGATTGAAGAAGGAGAATGGGATGGAAGTGTCTTAGTTGCAAAAAGTCAGCCAATTTCTCCCAGTTTGACTGTGCTAGTCACAAGGGAAGGGCTGAAGGTGCGCCAGCGCTCGGTGGGGTCATTTCAGAGAGGACTGGATGCAGTTGCTCGTGCTCTTCATCTGGTGCCATCCGAGACGACTCCAGAAAGTAAAGACGTATGCATGTATAGAGTGGAAACGCCTGTGCATATAAAGTTTGGGATTAATGATAGTGCTTCAGTGTTTGGTCGCCACAGTTCATTAAGAGGCGATGCGCAAGGATTTCTCATTCGTAGTGAATTTAGCCCACCAATAGAGATGATTAACACAGCCGCTCCGTTGGGCGAACCGCAGACACTGTTTCTTCACACGACACAGGCGCATAGGACTGGCAAAGATCAAATAATATTGCGTGCTGTTCTCAGCAGTAGCTTGGTTGGAGAACAGTGCAGCATTATGGTTGAACTTCGACGACAAAGAGAACCGGCGAAGAGCGCTGATAGCTCTGGAGGGCTTCGTGCTCCGTTAGTGATGCTCGTTCTGGTCGTGTGTGTTCGTCTGCTGCCCAGGTATTTTCTTGAGAAATCAGGGCAAATTGGGCGAAATAGTTTTCGCGGTAAGCGTGGTCCGGTGTCGATGACTGCGGCACGCCGTGCACAACTTATGAAGCAGCAGGCAGATATCATTGCTCAGATGAAGGCGGAGGATGCGCGTGAGGCAAAGGTTGCTACCGTACAGCAGACCTCATCTCCTGGTTGATTACTGGGCGGGCCAACGAAATTCAGAGTTCTAACTTTTCTGTTATGAAACAATTGGAATACGCTATACCTGGTGTGTTGTACTCTCTTGCGCTTTTTGATTAACCAACAACAACAACAGCGACGATTATGTCAACGAGATGATGTTTGTGTTTTCGTCTCAATTTACTGAATCTTATACATTTAGATGAATTTTTGTTGCATGCCCCCCTTTTCTCTCTTTTTCCTCCCGCTTAATATGCACGCGTATTCCTCTTTTTTTTTTCTTTGGCGGCTACTGACTTATCTTTTCCTTCTTTTCCTTTGTATCTTTTTTTTTTCTGATTGATGTATGTACCTAATACTATACTTTGTAGAGTCACACCTACAGTGAATGATCCCTCTCCAGTCAATCTTGCAGTATGATGAGGGGCTTAGCCGCAATAGTTTGGATTTTCGCACATTCAAAGGGCACTGTAGTACATCGCAGGCCGAGGTAGTTGTTCCGCCAAGCATTCTGGACACTGCACCGTTGGACGGTGCATGCTCTTCTATAGGAAATTATAGGTTTTCAAACTCTACCTGCCCTATTGTTATTGTCGTAAGTGCAAGTGAAGAGTGCAGTGTGGCGGCTCGCTTCTTCTGCACTCGCCTGCTCCATTATCTCAAATGGGGTGGTGAAAGCGCCAAACTTTTTGTCTGCGAAAAAAATTTCAACGAGCATCGCATGCCCCGATATGAGAGCGAGCGTGATGAGTGGTTATCTCATGTTCGCCGGTGCGTGCATTCATCTATACAGTATTTTGACTCTGATCCTGTTCTAGGTTTCGCGGCTACGCCCGTCTCTATTTTATATGCAGACTGCGAATCTGATGCTTCTGTGCAGCAGTTTCATCTATGTCTCCCAAGCAATCGGCAATTTCTTGTGAGGCACATTTGGTTTGGGGAGGACTGGACAAGGCATCACAGCTGCGGTGGAAGTTGTGGATTTATTGACATTAACTTAAGGCAGAAGAGTTTTAAAGCTTCGCGATGCCGTGGCAGCGTCGTGTGCTCAAGCATAACAAGCTTCTTGAATAATATTCTCGATTCTATTCACCACGTCTTTCTACACGAGCCTTCTGAAGGCGACCCACTGGCCACAATGCAATCCTTTGCTCCCATCTTCTTCACTCGTCATGGTCAGTCCGAATACAACTTAGAGGACCGTCTAGGCGGTGATCCTGAGCTGACAGAGTCAGGCCGCTCTGATGCTGCTGCCATCGCTCACTTTTTCGAGGAGCAGGTGAGAAGCAACACTTTTCTTTTTGCGCAGCGCGATAGCGAGTGGGATGCACATGTAGGGTTTGAAGTGTGGTGCAGTCAACTGCGCCGCACGAGGCACACCGCACAGCCCTCGGCTGACGTGCTTAGTGGTGGCCAAGCGAAGGTTTATAAGTCTCTAAACGAGATTCACGCTGGCATTTGCGAGGACATGACAAACGAAGAGGTGAAACTGATCTATCCATATATACAGTCTTTCAGACACACCGATAAGGTCGGCTTTCGTTATCCCAATGGTGAATCATATCGTGATCTCGTGCGCCGCTTGACGCCTTTACTGATGTGCTTGAGCAACATGAGGCAATGCGTTCTTGTCGTGGCACATCAGGCAGTTCTTCGCAGTGTTCTCTTCTTTTTTGGTGGAGCTCCTGTAGAGAAGGCAGTGCATGTGCCCTGTCCGCACCGAACAGTTTGGGTGTGCACGTACAACCGAGTGGGTGAGCCTCAACTCTGCGAGATAACATTACCGCCGCGTTGTGATGGAAATAGTGACGCGAAGTGGAGTGGCTGGTAGCAGCCATTGAATTATTTTTTTGTTTAGTGTTACAGTGATTTTTTTGGTGCTGCTTTTCTGTTTCTTTTTTATTTTGTTACGTTTTCTTTATCTGTTTTTTTTTTCTGTTTATGTACTCTGATGTCTTTGATCTTGTACGTACAAACTTACATTTCACCGCTTTGTGTTTACTCTGACTTTTTTTTTTGTGTATTATTGCGCGTTGTCGTTGGTTGTGTGTATAGAAAATGATTAAGGAAGAGCTAAAAGTGAATCTTTTACTTGTTTTATTTTTTATTTTGCAAGCGTTTTACTTATGAGTACTTATATCAAAGGAGCAACACCACCATAATAAGCAACAAAATAGAAAAGAAAAAGTGTAGGAGTGAAAGAGTTCTTGGGAAGTGCAGAAGTTGTCATGCAGGAACCTGCTAAGGACTTTGTTTAGTGGAACACGAAGGCAGTAATTTGGTTTAGTTGTGCCTAGGATCACACCAAAAATGTTCTTTTTTTTTACGCAACACTTTGATATTTTTATGCTATCGCTTCTCACTATTCCCGCTGCTGCACTATTCTTTTTTTTTTTTCCTTTTTTTTTTTCTACGTCATTCACATGAGACGATCTTCTAGGAGGTTATGTTGAAACAATTTACCAAGTCAGTGGCGGCGGCGCTTTACAATGACCCCATCAATGAATACACGATAGAAGAAACTTCTGTGCAAAAAGGTGGACGGCACAACCTTTTTGAAATACGGAGGGCTGTGGACGCTAGTGGTGTGCCAGTATCTGTTTTTACTCTTCGCGTAAAAGATGTTGCTGCGGTGTGCGCAACTAGCGAGGAGGTCAAGTACGTGATTGATGGCGTTAAGCGGGGTGTTGCGTTGCTTACGCAGCTTCGACATCCTGGCATACTCAAGGTGGAGAGGCCCCTGGTAGAGGAGAAGAAGAAGCTATGGTTTGTCACTGAGCGAGTGCAGGGCACCTTGGATATCGCACAGCTTGGCGACATGCACATTCAGATGAGGCTCATAGAGCTGTGGCGATGTGTGAGCGCGATCGAGTTCATGCATGATAGCGCTCAGATACTGCTGTTGAACTTCACCACGCAGTCTGTATTTGTCACCGCGGATGGAAGGTGGAAGATAGGTGACTGCATTCACGCCATGCATCGCACCGAATTTATGACAAGTCCGCCTCCTGTTCCGCCGGCTTATGGACTTTGCAGTCTTGGCGCTCCAATTCTGGACTATATGCCTTACGAATACGTGGATGCAACTCAAGCAAACTCCAACAGCGTGGCAGACAGTCTTTTTTCTTTTCAAGGCCCATCGCCGGCGCTTGTTTTTCCAGACACGGACGTGTACGCCCTAGTAATCGTAATAACTCAAGTGCTCTGTGGCTCGCGTCTTTTCAAGTGTGCTGGGAATCCCCTTGAACACCAACGTCAGCGCTCTACTGTCGAAGGCACTGTGGGTCGCTATTTTTCTAGACAACTTCTCCAGCTTCCTAGACCTCATGTGAAAAGTTTAGCTTCCTCTGGGCCTTTCACAAGCGAACCCGTCCAGGTGTTGGTAGCACTAGAGGGATATGATACCTTGACCCCTGATGCTCAGTTTCGTTTGCTGAAGCGCATTTACGACGCCATTGGGTCGTGCCTGTTATGTGAACCGGCAGTTGTGCGGTATGTCGTCCCCCTTATGCGACGCGTGAGCAAGCAGCAGGCAATGCTCAAGTACACAGTCCCTATTTTACTGCAGTGCTGTTCTACACTACCGAAGGCGGAGTTTGACAAGTGTCTGCGGGACTTTTTTAGCGCTCTCGTGGTCGCCATTGTGCGTGCTCCCTCGCTGGATGCAGTCGCCGTGCTGGCCCAGCAGCTGTTGGAAAAGTTTGCCGTGTTTAGCGCACACTTCTCCTCCTCTGGTGATGTGACCAATTTTCTGCTGCCGCTGCTTGCCAAATCACTAGAGCCTGGCAGTACTACTATGCTTACGCAGCTAGGCTTGCGCGAGCTAGCTACACTGCTGCATCGCGCGTCCTCAGGGGCCTCACAAGCACAGATCCAGGTACCAAGCGGATTGGGGCCCAAGCTCATTCACGTTGCTTCCACGCAGCCCGCCATATCGATTAGTGCTTTTGAATGCTTGGATGCATGTCTTGTGCTCATATCAACAGAGGGGAAGACAGCAGTAGAAAGGGGACTCGTTAACATGCTTTGCCGCCCGTCGCTCGAGAGCACCGAGAGCTGCGGTAGTTCCCAGCGTGCGATGGCTACACTGCACCACATTATTGCAACGACGTCGTCTGATCACCACGCAGCGGAGTCTATACCGCTTCTCTCCCGTTTGCTTCTTTGCGAGAGTGCTGATCTGCGAGCTTTTGGCGCGGAAATGATTGATCACTGTGTGCAGCCCTTCAAGCGTATTGGTGCCGCTCCTGCTGCTGCTGCTGTTCCGTTTGTAGCTCCGGGTGGCTTTACAGGACACAAGAACGCCAATGACAATATGACATTAGACCTGCTTATTAGCTCTGTTCCACAAGTATCCTCTTCATCTTCTCCAGGTGCTAGGAACTCTGCTGATGAAGACCTGATGGCTGCATTTGGTTTTAAGTGATTCCCTTGATGCTTTATTGCTTTGCCCTCTATGACGTACAGACATGTACACATTCATTACTTGTGCCGTCGATATATATTCTGCTTTGCTGTTGTTGATGCTGTCAGAATGCTTATCGTGCATCAAAGATGGGAATTCGCACAAAGTCTCGTTTTTTGTTTTTTTATGAAAAGAACCTTTGAGTCGCAAAGAGTAAGTGAGAGTGAGCAACAGGTATTCATTGAAACAGAACGAATTATGAATTCTGTCAAAGAAAGTGAAGGGTATGAATCTGCAGCCAGTCGCTGTTTTTTTTTTCTTTTTTTGCACGAATATCGTAGCATATTTTTCACTCAAAGGATACTTCTGAGAACCATTTCCTGATGTGACTGGATATATTGAGATGGAATGGTATGATATATAGTTGGACACTTCACACTGCCGTTCACACACTTTCTTTCATTCACTTTTTTTTAAAAAATCCCCCTTTTAATATATTTTTGGATGTAATGTTGTAGGACACCAAGAGGTCTTGGTGATATACGTCATAAAGTATACACGGTTTTTGCACATATTTTGTTATTATATTATATTCATTTGTCAAACACTCAATAGCAATGTCAGAGCACCCCCAAGACTGCAAAGGGGCCCCTGCTTCTTCAGCCGCACACGCACACGTGTCAATTTCTTCTTCTGACGACGAGAAGTCATCGTTCAGCATCAAACAAGACTTGTTCGACGCACTAATTGCAAACGGGTTTGGTGAGAATGCCATCAAGAAATCAATTGTAGCGGGATGCGTCGATGCAGGTACTTGCACACAATGGATAACGATGCATCAGGGTCACCCAGATCTTGATACGCCACTTGAGCCTGGCGTTGAGGTTGTTATTAAAGCCAAGCGCATCCTTACTGAGGCAGAACGTGATGCCAAGGTAATTGAGATGCAAACACGCATCAAGGAAAAGAAGGAGGAGGAGAAGCGTGAGGCGCATCAGAAGGAGTTGGACAGAATTGCCATGGGCCGGAAGAATATCGAAACAAGAGAAAAAATGGAGGAGATTAAACGAGAGCTCGACCAAGAAGCCGCACGTCGTGAGCGCAACGCTAACGCAGAAGCACGGAAGCGTGTAAAAATCCAGATTATTGCCGATAAGTACGTTCGCCAAGGCAAGCCTTCGGATGAGGCGTGGAGCCTTGCGGTGAAGGAGTATGAAGAAAGCCTTGAAGCGGCGCGGCAACAGGCTAGCAATGTGCTGCAGGGACTACTAGGCTCAAGCCAACCAGCCACCATCTCCACGCAGTGGGACCTCGGTGCAGTGGTCGACTCCGCCACAGCCATTGGAGATCGCGTGGAAGCGCTGTTTACAGCTCCCCAGCCGACAGAGGAGGACCTACCAGCTCTAGTTGCTAGCATTCACGACACCAACGACGCCTCTGAAAGGGATCAGTGTCTGCAGACACTGCGCACAATCCTCAGCAATATTTGTGAGCATCCGCTTGATATCAAGAAACGCACATTTCGCACTTCAACTGTTGCATTCTCTAAGCGCCTTCTACCGGTAGATGGGTCTGTGGGTGTACTGCGTGTGTGCAACTTTGATCTCTCTTCTGACGCTGAAGGCAATCATGCTCTTGTATGCACGACGGTAGTAATGCGTGTGGTTCGGCATGCCCTTTCTCTTCTCAGTGCTTGACTTCCTCGGAGGTCATACATCTCTGTTTTGTTGTTGTGTATGTTCGCGCTCTTATATTTGTTATATTTTTTGTCAACTACAATTTTGCCGATAGTATTCTGCGATGTCACCACTCACACACAACACAATTGTTACATATCATGAACTCTACAGTCAGTAGCTGAAATTTTTCTCTGTGCATATAATCGATGACACTTGAACGCGTATTTTGAGTTATACCTCTAGTAATCTATGTGATCTGTTCTGACAGTGTGTGCTTGGAGCTGCACCACTGCTCCCGTCACCCTGTTTTTACTCTTCGGTATTCCGTCTTTTTTTTTTTTTTGACTTTAAGTTTGGTGGATAGTAGTGTACTGTCAGGCAACTTAATAGTGTCTTTGGGACATATAAATTTTTATTTTTGCGCGGGCTCATGTCAAGCACGGCTGCCTCCTCTTCGTATGATACTGTGGCGCGCCTGCGGAGTGGTGATACAGCCAGTCAAGAGACCCCTTTTCGGCACTTTAATAATTATGTGAAGCGAACGCTTATTCAGTATTCGTTGGACTCGCGACATAGTCAAAGTCCTAGTGCTACAGGTGCATCAATTCTCGATCTCTGTAGCGGCAGGGGAGGCGATATTGGCAAATGGCTGTTCACCCAAAGTCCAGCGCTGGGAGCGGCGACGGCGAAGCTGGCTCGCAATCAAGTACTGAAGTCGACACACTACGAGTGTTACGATGTATCACCGGAATCCATAGCGGAAGCACAGCGTCGATTTGATAGTTACGCAATGGATGGTTGCAGTGGAACATTTGCGGTGGCCGATTGCTTTTCAGCAGAGTTTCTGCTTTCTGTGTTGCCGCAGTCACCTTATTATGGCTGTTTTGACGTTGTGTCGATACAATTTGCCCTTCACTATGCCTGTGGATCGCGCGACTCCGTGCGTGCTTTGCTGAAAGCTGTATCGTCTTCCTTGGCTCCAGGCGGTATCTTTATTGCCACCACGGTCGACCCTCGAGCGTTGTCGCGCCGCGTACGGGAAGGGCGGTGCGCCAACTCCTTGTACAATATTGAGGTGCACGGCACGCCGTGCTATGAGGAAGGTAACGATGATGGGGCCCTTGTGTTGGGGACACAATATAACTTTACACTTGATGGCTTTGTTGACTGCCCCGAGTTTGTTGTGCCGCTAGACTTTTTGCTTGAATGTGCCACTGAGTATCAACTGAAAGTGTGCACTGATATGACGCAGTCATTTGATAGTTTTCTGAGAGACTACAAGACAGATCGTCGCCGGAACAAGGGGAATGTGCTATCAGATGCAGAGGTCAATCTGATCACGCTGTACATGTCTTTGTGCTTTGTGAAAAAGGAGACCCCGATAGTAGTATAGACAAACATAGATGTTTTTTTTTGTCAACATTTCTGTTTCCTTCGATACATTTATTTTTTAACATAATGCGTTGGCGTGTTGTACATGTTGACTGCTCTATCGACAGTTGCGGTACACTAATACGAGAGTTAAAAAGAAAAAAAAGCGTCGAATAACAATATCAATGCTCCGATTTCCAGACGTCTGCCTTCCTTGTCATATTGGCTATGAAATGCATCCGATCGTCATGCTGAGCTGCTTATATTGTGCCATTACATTTTTTTTTTTTGGGCTGTACTCTCTTTCTCATACTACGCATATGCTTTCTCTCTCTTATTTTTAGTTTACTTTATAACAGTGCTTACCCACTCCTTTTTTTTTGCTGCACTTGTGTTTTGCTTCTTTCTTTTGTCGTTGCTTTTGTAGGGAGGAACAAGAAGATCAACTTACAGTGCGTGACATAAAGAAACAATAATAAAGAAGGTGGCTACAGACGTCACAACATTAGGACGACGTATATAGAGGAGCGCTCACTTTGTTACTTTTCATTTTACTTTGATACGGAAAATTCAATTATTACAAGTGCGATCAAACCCACCAGACAGCGAAAAGGAATCTAGAACACAATTGCTTAATCTATCCTCTCTATATTTCTAGCATGAATGAGTGCGGCGCTGATCATTTGACGTCGAGTGCAGCGCAAACTCGTAGGCCACAGGATGCGGCTCTCAAGGAGGCGTTGCGCTCCATGTTGCGCGAACTTGAACCGAGGCCACTTATCCCTACGCCTCCGCCTCCCAAGTTCAGCAACTGGCGGACGCGCAAGATTATCAGTGAGATCAAGGCACTCGCAAACGTTAATGCATTAGAGCAGTACGAGGATGAACTACGTGCGCTTCTCAGGTGCCAAGAAAGCCGTGTGAGGGGCAAACTCACCACCCGCTTTTTATACGAGGAGTGCAATATTGAGGAGCGCGGCGCACTAGGACGACTGGAGAGCGCAGGACGAGAGGCCATAGACGCTGAGATGCGCGTGGCAATGTGGCAGCCCATGGATATAGTCACTTTTGAGGCAGCTGAAGAAGTGGCTCGACGGTATCTTTCACGAGAGCGTCGCTCCTTCATGCGCACGCGCCGTGTGCTGCGAGACATCGATCAACTGATTCGGTCGGAGCGCGATGCGCGGGCGCTGCTCAGGGCTCAGGAATCGTTGGAGCGTCAAGAAGCGCGTAATCGACGCTTTATGGAAGTTGGACAGGAGGTACAGCGTGAATTGTGCTGGCGCAACCATGCCGACATGTTTGCATGGTTGCACTCGCATTCCCGGGACTACGTCACATCAGTGAGGGCGATCAGCCGTGCAGAAGAACGCGATCGGTACGCGATTGAACATCTGAGCTTGCTTCACCTTACGGTGTTCTACAATGAATGTGAGGCGGAGTTGTGTCAGTCTGTTAGGAGGAGCATAGATACATCGTCATCTCTGACATTGTCCAATGCCGCTAGAGCGGAAAGGGAGCTCAGACTTGCACGGCAAGTAACTTTTCTAGTTGAGCAGGAGGAGCAGCTTCGACTTATGATTGAGGATGGGGAGGCTACTGAGCAGCAGGTGGTTTGGTCCGCCTTTGTAATTGGATGGAGGGATGTGTACAAGGAGATTTCACAGTCACATGACCTTGTGAGGATATTGACCAACGTAGAGCTCTTTGAGAGGCGGTATATTTATGACGAATACCGCAACGGCCTTAATACAATCACCTCCATGTATGCAGTGGATCACAAAGCAGCGCTTGTGCGCGATGCCGCTTTCATAGCACTGTATGAGACTTACGTGAGGGGAGTAACTGCTCTCTGGAAGGAAGAAGGTGAGGAGTTCAATGCCTTGCACTTTCAATATCACCTTTTTGATGCTGACTGCCGCGCTTTCCAGGCGACGCGCGTACTAGAACTGGAGGAAGCACGCGACCGCTACTTTATAGTTGGCGAGGAAGTGCGACTCATTTTGAGAGTGCATGCACTACGTATGGTGGAGAGGTGCTGGCTTGATGCGCGCGCCGGGGCGGAGAGGATAGCCGCCCTAGAGGCTGACGAGCGCTCCAACTTGTCCCGTGCCTGGACTCATGTCGTACTGACTGTGGCGTCTGAGGCGCTTATGAGGGCAGAACGCGAAGAACGTGCGACGGTGGAAAACGCACAGTTTGCTGCGGCACTGACGCTCCACGTGCATGCGCAGCAACTAGCGTATGGCGGCGTGGCGAGTGTCCCGCTCGCTGAACTTGGACGGATGGAGGTTCGATACCGGCGCGCGGCGGTGGCTAGCGAGGAAGCCGAACGAAGAGGTTTGATATTGTCATTCTTGGTAGCGCAGGAGCAGGCTGATAGAAGGTGGATACGCAGAAATGAGAGCTATATGCGCACCGCCATGCATCTGTGCGAGGTGGTACTGCAGGAGTCAGTGGAGCGAGCAGCGATAGGGACAATGAAGTGGGGCAGCTGGCACGCCATCAAGGCAAGTGCCATATCTGCAGAAGAAGATCGCTCGCGTCTCCGATTACACAAGGCGGAATCGGAGCGCATCCAGTTCTTAACGGCGAGCGTTCCGTACCAGAACCTGATGCTTCGCGCGTGCGAGGTGGATGAACTTGCTCACCGCTTGCATATCGTGAACGAAGCGGAGCTGTCGCTAAGGGCGTGCGCTTACGGAGCTGGCCACGATGCCGCTGTTGCATACTGCACCGAGGATCTGCGGATGCAGCAGGTGCAGTTGCGCTTCCTTCCACTGGAGGCCCTTCTCCGTGAACATGGAAGGGAGCTCGTTCTGGCGCAAGAGCCGCAGGGGCGTCTCCGCATCGAGCACGAATGGAGACTTGGAGCTTTAGCGATGAAACTGGCTCTAGCAGAGCAGTGCAGCCGCGCACAGCTTGTGGATCTTGAGGAGATTAGCTGGCGTTCCTTCCTTTCTCTATCATGCCGTGTGCTGGGTGTGGCAAGGTCTTCTATCAGCGCAGAGAGTGACACCGAGTCACTTTCTACTCACAAGGACCTACTCCGCTATCTGCAGCGGCAGCGAGTGCAGGTGTCCTGCGATGTCGTGAAGCGTCGTGCTGCAGCAGTACGTGATGCGATGAGGGCTTTTATGGAGGAGCTTTATTGGAGCCGCGACACCATCCATATTGAGGAGTCCGTCTCACGGGCGTCTATTGTTGCTGCGAGCCGTGGAGCGATGCTGTCGTGTGACTCTTCACCACATTTTCAGCTCCATAGTGTTGCGGTAGCGGTCGACACACCGCAGAGTCCGGCACAACTGCGACTGTGGCTTAACGGCAGTGCATCATCCGACGTCTCTGTGGTCGTTCTAGGTTCACATCGTACTGTTAATGCTGCTGGAAGGATCGCGCAGGTATGCTTCCCTGCTCCTGGTCAAGCCGTATGGTGCATCAACGAGGCTGATTTTTATGGTATTCTTCATTACGAAGTGTTGGACAATGATGAGACAGTGATGGCGGCTGGCTCACATTTGCTAAGCGATCACTACAAAGGAAAGTTATGCATTGAGATGGAGTTTGCCGATGGAATGGGTAGGATTCATCTTGCTTCTTATGTATAGTTCATTTTGTCTGGGGACTCTTGTTTTGGCCACTTTTTCTGACTTTCCTTTGTTTTCATATATATATTTTGTATTTTTGCCTTTATGTACAGTATGCACGCACATGCATGCCAGGGCGCTGAGGAGCAGTAAAAAAAAAAAGAAACTATACACATCAGCAGTCGCTGAAGAGACCGTATTGTTCGTTACGTTGGATTTGACGTTTCGCTTTCACCCACTGGGTCTTATCTCCACGGATTGCGATGCCTTGTAAGTATTAGATGTAATAACGTCAACGGAAAGGGCTCGTGTACCTTTTTATTTGCATGCTTTTTTCAATTCTTTATATTTCTCACCATTGGTTTTTTTTTTTTTTTTTCTAAAGAAATGAACAGCAGCTTTGGGGGGATCCCACCGCTCGCGTGCGAAGCAGTCATTCAAGATCTAGATCCGCGCGTATCACTTGACGAGGAGGCAGTTGCTATCTTTAACGTTTTTTTTTCACGCGTACTTGAGATTGCAACGTCCAGTGATGTCCCGAAGTGTGAGAAGTGATGAAGTGAACAGTCTACAAAGGTTTCAGCAGTTTTCGCGACTGCATTTCATTGGTCAATGGAAAACAAAGATGGACGACCTTTTCGCTGAGTGGTTTGCTGAACGGCCTGAGTGGTGTCACGGTCAGTTGTCCCATCAGCTATTGTATATCCACATTGACATGGATGCCTTCTTCTGTAGTGTCCAGCTAGCAAAGGCGGAGTATGCGGCGTTGCGTGACAAGCCAGTCGGTATTGCTGCGGGACGGTACAACAGCGACATATCGTCTTGCAACTACGTCGCGCGGTCCATGGGAGTTCGCGCCGGTATGTACGTGAACGCGGCTAAAGCTCTGTGCCCTGACCTAGTGACACTCGGGTACGACTTACCCGCCTGTGAAGCTGTGGCCAAAACACTTTACAGAGTCATTTTTGAGGCATTTCTACCCTCAGTAAACATGTCAGTTGAGGTGTACAGTATCGATGAGGTCATGATAGCCACAGACACTAACGACTACGACGTACTTGAGGAGTTCTGCCAAAAGGTACGTAGCGAGCTGGCAAACGCAACCGGCTGTACGGCGTCGTGTGGTATAGGACCAAACATTATGCTTGCGCGCCTCAGCACCTCAAAAGCTAAGCCAGACGGCGTGTGCGTATGCCGCCGTGAGGAAGTCGCTGCTCTTATGCAGTCCTTGCCCTTCAGTAGCATACACGGCGCGGGCGAGAGCACAATACAAAGGGTGCATGCGTTATTAGTCGAGCGACGCATCATCTCAGAGATGACGCCGCCGAATGAGTTGACGTGCGGGCACACTCAGCAACTCAGCAAAGACGATCTACAGACGGCACTAGGGCGAAAGGCTGGAGAATCGTTCTACTATCTTTCTCGCGGCCAAGACTCACGGGTGGTCTCACGCACTGGCGATCGGGAGAATCAACGTGCTCTTGGCAAGTCAATTCCAGTTTCACTGGGCTGCTCGATGAATTACGCAGTACGGCCTGCCTGCTTGGACGATGTGTGGAATATTACTGCCCAGATTGTGGACGATGTGAGAGCAAAGATGCGGCGCAATGCAGTCACGGCACAAGGATTCAGGGTTACGCTTCTAGAGCGGCACCCTCTGCACCCAAAGGAGACCGTCAAGTACATGGGTCGCGGCAAGTGCGTCGAGGTGCACCTTCCAGTTCGTTTCCCACACGCACTGGAAGAAACTGCGCGAGATGTGATGCTTGCTGAGGTGCAGAAGGTTGTGGTTCCCTTGCTCGTAGACTCGCGTTCCATATCTGACCAGGAACGTGCTGTACAGCTAGGTCTAGCAGGCGAAGACATGGATGGCCAGATGATTTGGACGTCTACATTAGAGCACCTCACTGAAATTGTTATTGGGGACATACGCGGTATGACGGTGCAGGCAACAGGTCTTCGAGCTATTGGCGAGTTGCCTATTGTTCACAAAATTGATAGCGGTCAACTGCTCTTGGCAGACGCCTTCTCTCGTTCCACCGCACACGCCAGGAGGGGGGGAAATCGACAAAAAAGCACTACTGCTATACCATCTGTTGGCCCAAAAATAGCACGTGTGGAGGTTGCGTTGAGTCCTGCGATGAGTGGTGGTGAGCCAGACCAAGGTCAGACACTACCACTGATGACACATGATAAAGACGTGAATAGACATGAACTCCCCGCAGGCGCTCCATCGATCTCTCTATATAGTGTCACACTCTTGACCTACGGTGACGACTTCATTCGTTCTTGGACACAGGGCTGCGAAGAAGCGTGTGCACGGCACGACTATCCACTAGTGAAGGCCTATATACGGTGTGCTACGCTAAAGATTGCAGAAGCGCATTCTCTTGATGAGAAGGGTGCCCGCTTCCGTGAATTAGTTGCTGGGACAATACAGCAGCTTCACGCATCCGTTGCCTTCTTGTGAACTAGTAACTCTGATTTTTCCTCATTTCTTTAGGTAATTTTGCTATATTGCCGTCAGTAAATTGTATGGATGTGCCATTTATGCGCTGCACTTTTTATCTGCTTTTTTAGTTTTGTCTGCGCGTGTGTGCCCGTGTTAACACACTTCAGTAAAAAATAAAAAATAATACGTTGGTATATTCTGTTGTGTTTAGCTGCAATATACCTAGCTTGTAGTATCCACGGCGGTTGTTGCCCATTGCATTTCTGTCTTGCTTTAAAAATAAGTTTTTCTCAATTTTTGATTTTTCACCAAATCTTTTTTTTTTTCACTACAGCAGTCTAACAATAACATAAAAAAAAATCTTAAGGCGACACTGAGGCAGTTGTAAAGACACGTGCACTCATAATAGCTGAGTGAAGAACCCTATCAACCTTTCCGTGACCGTATTGTATATTTGCCTAGTTGGCTTTAAGACCACCATTTTTCTTATCTCAGAAGATCATAATGGAAACAGGTATCATACAAGCCGCTCACTTTCTTAGAAATGGCGACCACCCGGCAGCAGAGGAAGTCATCCGTACACTTCAAAAGGAGAACAACTACGAGTCCATTGAGTGTGCCTTGAGTGTGCTGCGTGGTGATACGTCTTCGGTAGAGGCGACGTATGTTCATTTTGTTGCACTGAAACTTCTCCGATTTTGTCTCATTCGTAATCATGAACAGTGGGAATCGTCAAAAGATGCGATTGTTGAATTTCTTATGACGTATGGGAACGGTTTGGGTGATAGTGTTGTCTCACCTGCATGGCGTCCTGTTGTGTCTGAACTCACATCAACCATAGGTGTTGTACTGAAACTGTCGTGCATTCGTAATGGTGCACTAGATACCTCCGCCGTACAAGGCGTATGTGATGGCGTTGTGTCTTTGTTGACCCCTACTTGTAGTGATCAGCAGGGTTCAGCTGCATCGTACACTCTTGGCCGGAATATTGCCCTTCGCGTTGTGGAAGAATTTGGGCTTTATGATGTCCAAACGAGGCGTCGTGGACTGCCTGTTTCTATGCACCGCCAATGCCGGACATTTTTCGAGACATCAGGGTCCCTGTCCATTATTGCAGGAGCAGTACTGCGGAGTCTGACGCTTTCTTTAGTTCTCGAGACTGCGGCGTCTGCTGAAGCTGGACTATTCGCACTGATTGCAGTGCTCTCGTGGACGTCACACCGCTTCTTTGAAGAAGATGGCGTCGCTGATGAGTCGTGTGATACATTTGTTGTACCTGTGGCACAGTGGGGTGGGTTCCTTCTTGGTTTCGGCGATGCGGCAGGTGGCGCCACGTGCAGTATATTCACAGCCCTTGAACAATGGTACATTCAGGGGTCAATGGGCGGATCGCCGGTGCAGCGGCAACAGCTGGTAGAGATTGGACAACTGCTGTGCTCGTTCACCTGCTCTGACTGGAGCGCAGAGCAAGCGTTGCGTTTTACCACCTCATGCGCTACACTTTGCCTCTCTATTTTTGAGCACGTGGCTTCCAGTCGGGATGCAGACTTGGTACATCTACTGCCAGGCGTTTGCAATGGGATCCAGAGGCTCGTTAACATTAATGTTGAGGTGTTTGCAGCCGACACTGCTCGCGACCTCATGTTGCGATTGGCGTCCGTCACGCAGGGCCTTATTCGTTGGGATTCCGCTGGTGGTGACGACGAGAGCTTAATGTCCAGTCTGGATGAGCTGCTGAGCTGCTGGTATCACGTTGCTTCGCACATGGGCCGTACGAGCTCAGGCGAGCCCGGAATTGTCCGCGACTCATGTGCATCAATTTTTTCGACATACCTTCAGTGTCGTGTGGACGTGGCCAGGACTGGCGAAGATGAAGTCGAGGAGGACAGTTTAATGGAGGCGTTTGCCCGATCGCATCTGCAGCTTGTCGCCAATATTGGGCGTGTCTCGTCCGCCCAAGCGTGCGGACTGCTCAGGGATTCTTTAGAGAGAGTGTCGCAGCGTGTCGTCGCCAATGGGATGAGCTCGCCACAAGTGGATGATGGTGACCGGATAGCAGAGAAATTGTGGTTTATTTTTAAGCTTTCCGCATTTCTTATTGCAGATCCCAGCGATGGCGAGCAGCCATGCATTCCTCGCTGCTTCCTGGAGGCTGGCACACGCGGTGACGAGCAGCTGCTGACTTTAATGAACGCTTTTGTGGCCTTTGGCCCTATGCTTTTTTCTGGTAGTGTAACGAGTCCGGCGGTATTTGCCGCATATATTGAGGTGCTCGACAGCTACTTGAGAACATACGTGGAAGCCGAGGAAACGTGCCAGCTGTACACCAACGCATTTGATGGTGGGGCGGGCCTGGTGACGTTTGCACTTCGGTCTATAGCTGTCATAGTCGAGCGATTCAAGTTTGACGAGGACGTGACAAGTGCCTCATGCGCCGCGCTCGACGCCATCGCTGAGAAATCCTCTGGTGTGCATGCATTTGTTTCTGCGCTGCCTGTCTTCTCAACTATTTTGGAATATGTTGTCAATTCACATGCATACCAGTTTACTGGGAATGTGCGGGGCCGCCTGCTGGCCTTTGTGCTCATGTGCTCCGTTCGTGAATCGCCAGCGCGCGGAGCCATTGCGGGTGTTGTCGAGTTTGCCTCAAGGGGCGACAGCGTAGCGGGATTGCTAGAAGTAGCGTGCACGCTTTCTGGACTGTTCGCGTCCCTCCACCAGCAAGATGTCATCAGAGATTTATTTCCAATTTTGGTGCAGACTGGGGAGCAGTTACTACAAGCGTGCTCTACCCGGTTCTACGAGCGTGCGGTGGTCATTGAAGTGCTACACTTTGTGCACAACATGTTCACCGCGTGTGCGTCGATGTTGGACAACGCCAGTATAGGAAAGCTTCTTGCACTTGTAGTGGCGGTACTTCAGTACTGTAGCAATGCTCTCCATTCTGTGAGCTCATGGCATGCCGCCGATGGCGAAGATGATCGCACGCGCTTTCTCATATCGGTCGCCAAGTTGATTAGCTCCGTTGCGCAGTGGCGCGCGCTGGATTGCTTTCTGCCAGATGAAGATATTGGTCTTCTCGCCTGCACAGCGGTGGAGGTGCTTGCGGAGGTGCTAAGCTACCTGGACAAGAATGCACTGCATTTACCGGAACTAGAGGAGGCGGTGTTTGCGTCCCTCGAGGTAGTGGCAGAGTATCTTTCATCGACCTTTATAGCCTCCTCAAGATCTGATGTATTCTTCTCGGCGATGATGTATGCACTGAATTCCGACCGCTCGAGTGTGCAGCGTGTCGGTATTGCGGTATCCACTAGCGTAGCGGCGGCGTGCATGCAGAGCTCTGACAGCAGCCCTTCCACATATCAGCCGATTTGTGTTAGTCTTCTTGGGGTGCTGTTGCGTGCCATTACATTTGGAAAGGTCTACTTTTTCAACACAAGACATATTGCAAAGACAATCATAACTGTGTCATCCGGTCTACCTCGCGACGTGATAAGCGAGTCATTTCGTGCCGTGTCTACAGAGGTCCCGGAAGCACAAAGTTTTCTTGAGGAAGTGTATGGAGCACTGCTGACTTCTTTTTCTGGTGGTCCGCCTTCTGCAGAGCGCGTGCGAACGTTCACGCTAGCACTACAAGATAGTATATCTTCCATACGTGGAGTACACGTCTTGTAGAGGCATTGGAGACTACTTGTGAAGTAGACTGTGCGTTTTCACCCTTTTGTCTTTGTTTCTATACGCTGCGCTGTGGTCGCGGGCAATGTAGTGCAGTTTTTTTTTTTTTTTTGTGGTGTTCCGCTCACCTTTTCAACCCCCTCACGAATGAGGAGGGGTTGTTTCAGTTTGTGTATGTACGTGTCTCTATATATGAAGCCTTTGTTGCTGAAGCGCTAACTTCTTTCATCTTTGCGTGGCCTCCTCCGAACGGCGGATGTGGCTCGCTAACAATAACAATCGTGTTTCAGCAAAAACCGCAGCGCCATTTATGTTATTAAATAGGCAAAAAAATATACTCAAATTATTTTTTATTTGGGGCGTGCAGAATGCATCTAGTTGTGTTTTTACTTTTTCTTTGTGGAGGTTGCTGTGCTACATAGCGTATTCGTCCGTCCCTTTTATTGCCATTTTAAAAAACCTGTAGCCTACCCAAGTGCACTTGGCGGATAAGTTTAGACATTCTACGACGGCACTTGAGAGTATAGTCTAAGAAGTACTAAGAAATCAGATAGCCACTTATGAAGGACCGATTTTGTTGTGTGGGAACATGTTCCAGCACACATCAGGACATCACTATTTGCTATCAGACATTTGGCAGTACCAGCGATCCTTGCCTGCTTTTGGTCAGTGGTCTTGGCTCAACGTGTCTTACATGGCGTGATGAGTTGTGCGAGGACTTGTCGTCCCGGGGGCTGTATGTGGTTCGCTTTGACAACAGAGATGTTGGTTTGTCTTCTCAGCTAGATAGACTACCAGCCCCTTCCCTTTTTCGCGTGTTTGCTCACTCGCTCTTCCCAGCGCGGTTTTGCAAACCTCCCCACTACACAGTCGAAGACATGGCAGCCGATGCACTAAAATTGCTGTCATGCTTGGGCATTCAGCGCGCACACGTGCTAGGCGCATCTATGGGCGGAATGATTGCCCAACGTATGGCTCTTATGGCTTCAACGCGTGTTGCGAGCCTGACTCTTCTCTCCTCAGACTGCAGAGGACTTGGATTACGCGAACTCGCGTCTGACACGTTTTTCTGCCTCGTCACCAATTGCCCAAGCCGAGCGGGCCTCGATGATGCGATTGTACTCAAGGTACGGCACGCACGGCGCTTTTGTGGTGGCTATCCTTTAGATGTTGACGCATACGTGGTGCACTCACTTCGCAACGCACACCGCGGTACTGGTGACTCGGCGGGAAAGTGGCGCCAGCTGTGGGCAACGCAGGGGACGCCTTCGTGCGAGTCACGCTTGCGACGCATGACTGGCATTCCGACACTTATCATGCACGGTATGCGGGACGAAGTGATACCGTATTCTAGAGCAATGCACCTCGCCATGGTGGTGCGTGATTCAAAGCTCATTATGTACCCGCAGATGGGACATTCATTACCCTCTGTGCTCTATGCCGATGTATGCAATCAAGTATGTATGCACGTGCTTTCTTCCGCTACCTCGCTCTCTTCTCCTTAATGAAGGGCTGAATATCCTGCACTAATTGCAGACATGCGCTTTGCTAATGTTGTTGGGATGACTATTCTCTTCTGTTTTACAGATTAAGGAACACGCGCTTGTTGTTGATGTTTTTTCTTCTTAATGAAATATGCTACTGTTTTATCGTCTTGCTTTACTGTTAGCATTAAGTTGGAGGAGCAAACATGAACACAATATCAAACGGTATAAGTCATGTTATTAGTTGTGATGCTATATGCGCTTAAACTGCTTCATGGAAAGTATTTCAATAATGTTTTTTTTTTTCTTATTTAAATGGAAACACAATGTACTTTTTTTTTCCTTCAACAAAAGTACTGGAAGTAAAAACCTACTTTTTTGTTTTCTTTCTCTCTGTCTCTCTTCCTTTTTTTTCATTTTAAGCTCTAGAACTTGGAGTAGAGATAGAATTCAGCAGCCAATATACATTTCTTGTATACTTTGAGCATTTTCAGTCGCGCTATTGCGCTTCATTTTTCTCTTTTGTTTTATTTTTGACATCTGCTTTTTTTTCATATTGGTAGTTGTGCGTAGAACATGGCTCTTCAAAAAACTGCGCACGATGCGTGCTCACGAAAGGTTCATTGTGTTGCCAAGAAGTATCTTGACGATCCGTTTGTTTCTTTCTTTACCAAGGATTCAACAATAGTAAACAGTCCCTTGATGAACCGCGGGACGTGGCTGCGGACAACTGCCATTGAGCGTTGCATCACTTCCTTTTCTGAGCGCGCTGGCGGAGTTCCCGTCCAAGTGATCAGCTTTGGCGCCGGGGTTGACACACTCTACTTTCGCATGAAGCGCGACCACACAGACGTTGCACTGGAGAAGTACATTGAATTAGACCTACCCGACCTGGTGGCTGAAAAGCAGCGGGTGATCGACCGCAATGCTGCTTTATCGTCTCTAGTGGCTCCGGACTACGCCCTTCTTCCGTGTGATCTTCGTAAGCCAAAGGAGGTGGCACAGCTGCTCAAGGCCAACGTCACGCCGGGTGTGCCCACTTTATTACTGGCAGAAATGGTCTTTGTTTACATTGAAACCCCACTTACCACAGAACTTCTCAAGTTGACTCTGCACGATGTCCTCGGCACCAACAGCAACGTGGAGCTTATCACATACGATGCCATGCACCCAAGTGATCGGTTTGGCCAGATGATGGTGGATAACTTGGCTTCAATCGGCGTGCATCTCAAGGGCATTAAAGCTATCCCAACTGCCGCGGACCACGAGAAGCGAAGCTTAGAGGTCGGTTTCAAAACCGCCAAGGCAGTTTCAATGAAGACTCTCTATCTCACTGTCCCTCGCGAGCTACAAGCGTGGCTCAATCGTTTAGAAATGATTGACGACTGGGATGAGTGGAACTTGGTGCACGAGCACTACTGCTTCTTAGTAGCTTCCACGCTTGAAACCCCGTTGGCTCCCATATTTTCATAGGAATGAACGGGGGGGGGGAAGGAAAGGGATGCGAAATACCCAGTGTGAAATATATATGCTTTTTTTTGTGTTTTTTTTCTCATATTCATATCTGCGCGCTACGTCACTCGACCATCAAATAGCATCACATGAATATTGCGTATCAATGACAAGTTTCTGTCGCTGTTACCACCACATTGTATGACGACCAACAACAAAAAATATATATAGCGTGGAACTTCTCTTGCTAGTGGCATGGTAGTTGCTTGAAATTAGAACTTCTCGTTGTCCTCTTTTTGTTTCGAGTATATATGTACAATCTACGATTGTATATTGCGACACACCTGCATTTGATGTATGTAATGTGTTTCTTCTGTTCTTTTTTTCCCCCACCCCCTCACTTCCCAAATCTCATTTCTTTTATCCACGTTTTTTTTTTTATTGACACAAGATCGCAACACATTACTATTATTAAGCGCCACATTTTGTTGCCCCGAGTGTGTGCAGTAGCAAAAAGGACAGGAAGAGCATACAAAGATATACTTGTGAAGACTTAGTATTGGATCGTAGTTGACTGCAGCACGCTACATCAGTTGTGTTGTGTTTAACTACTGTGATCAGATTTTGTGCGACAAGGAGGAGAAGCACACAAACAACGAAGCTGCGTAGATGGACGAATTCAAGGTCAAGGGGAATGATGCCTTCAAGGCGAAGAGGTATCAAGAAGCTATTGATTACTATACCAAGGCTATCGTCATTGACCCCAACTGTGAGGCTGCGGGAGCACTCTACTCCAATCGCGCCGCCAGCTGGCAGGGCCTTGGCAAGTACGAGAAGGCTCTCGGAGACTCCGAATTGTGCGTGCGTGTTCGACCGGACTGGCTTAAGGGCTACTTTCGCAAAGGTTCTGCCCTGCAAAGCTTGAACCGCCTGGATGAGGCGCTAACGGCGTTTAAGGAAGCCCTCAAGTTGGAGCCGGGGAACAGTGATGTGATGGACAAGCTGCAGGCAGTGAACAATCTGATTAAGGAGCGCAACGAGAAGGCTTCCCCTGGAGCATGCAAAACCGCAGAAGAAGCAAAGCAGCTTGGCAATTCCCTCTTTTCTGATGGCAAGTATGAGCAGGCCGCTAAGTTTTACACTCGCGCTATTGACCTTCAGAAGGAGCCGACGAAGGAGAAGGCTAACTATTATGCTAATCGCGCGGCATGCTACCAGCAAACTCATTCATACAAGGAGATGGTGGATGATTGCAACAGCGCCTTGAGGATAGATCCCAATCATGTGAAGGCTCACATTCGCCGAGGAATCGCACATGAAGGAATGGAGAAGTGGCAGCTTGCGTTGGAAGACTACAACGCCGCGAAGCGACTGGCTCCTGGTCTCTCAAACGTTTCACAAGGCGTTCTCCGTTGCCAACGCGCTCTGCGCAACTGAGTGAAACAAATGGATCCGTTTCGATCAGATTCTGCCTGAAACGACATGCCTGCCAACTTATTTTTCTACCTTATTTTTTTTATTACTATTATGATGATCGTTATTTTTATTTTTATTCTAAAAGAAGATCACACATTTGTAGTGACGAGTAGAAGCAAAAGCAATCAAGTATTCGTGCTCAAGCTGCAATTTAAAAGGGATGAGTACATTTCACTCGTTCTATGCGTTTAACTGACAGCAGTTACTTTTACATGATGGGGATCCGCTTTAGAGAATGGAGTTAACTTATCTACGTCTTTGCCATTTCTGTTGCTATACTGCGAAAATACTACTGAGCTTCTTTTTGCATAACACTTCTTTCTTACTAGCAGCTTTTCTTCCCACTTTTCCACTTGGCAGCTACTCTTTCTTTCTTCTTGGAAAGTGAGTACTATAGACTTGAAAAATAATCAGCCTGTTGTTGCATTGGAAACCAATCAACGGCTAACTCCACAAAGTTGGTTGAAACGTGTAACAACGTGCAGTAGATTTCGTACTGGCAAGCGTAGTACCAACTCATTTTGCATCTCTGTGTTTGGATGGACTCGGTAAAGCGGCGTCTAGTATATGTGGCAGACGAAAATGAGAGTCTGTTGAATGACCTCACTGGTACGCCCCCTACACGGCAATCCAGATTATCAAGGTTACACATTACTCCTTCTACAGAAAGTGAAAGGCGGAGCAGTGGCGGCAAGGTGCTTGACACTCATAGCAAACCTCAAAGCGACAGTGTAGGCGTACGTGCTGATCCTTCTCTTTTAATTTCGTATGATGGATTTCTCTTTGCTGACGGGGCGGGTACACTTGCACTTCCACGAACTGCATTGCAGGCGAGCCGTCTCAACGCGGCGCTAAAGCACTGCCGCACTTGCTTGAAGCAGTACATAGACACACACAGTGAGTCCCCAGACTCACCATCATCGTCATCGTCTTCTTCAGGCACAGAGTACGATGATGAGGAGGACGACAGCGATTCTGACAGCAGCTACAAGGAACGGCCCACTCGGCGAGCTCGGACACAGCATGCTCGCCGCGCATCGCCAGCAAACACAGGTCCCTCGGTGGCGGACCTGCGTGAGGAGCTCAGAGAGTATGGGCTACCTGTTACAGGTGCAAAGGCTGCACTGATACTCCGCTTGCAGACACACAAGGAGGAGTTGGAGAGAGCCACCATGCTGCAACATGCATCTCCAGAACCGGCGGTGATGGCCGCTGTTGAGGAGGAGATGTCAGCTGATGAGTTAGAAGAGGAGGTATCGCGTGAAACGTCTTCAAGCACACCTTTTACCGATGCTGATTATGTTAGTCTCCCTTCGAAATCTTCAACTGTGATAGAGTCAAGGCTACGCTCTGTCTCCTTGGCCGAGTCGGCCACCTCGCGTACAAGTACAGGCAGTCGTAGCTTATGGGGTGCCATTGTAGATGTCAGCTCTCGCATCTTTAGGCAAGCGACATCCCCTCATCATAGTGCTGGTGACACTGATGAAATAAGCCTGAAGCGTCGTCGTAGCATGTGAGTGGTGTGAGCCTGATATTTGTGTCTTTGAGTGATGTTGAGAAATGGAGTGAGTGGACTGCCATAAGATGAAGCTATTCTCCTTTTATCTATTTATTTATTTATTTATGAGAGGGAATGAATATCCTTTTTCTTTCCGGTGATGGCAATCGCGATGTTATGTTGGCCTTCCGGATAATTGTGAATAGTATTCACTTTCTGTCACGGCTGCTTATATTCATTGCTATTCGCTCTTTTTTTCTCTTTTCACGCTAGGAGGTGTTTTGCTATGCACTGCTACTACCGATTGCCATTATTTGTCTTTTTATGTTTTATCCTTGAAGCCATCAGTTTGGCATGCTTTTTTTTCTACTTTTGCGCAAAAATGCTACCAATAGAAAAAAAATATGGTTTGTCTTTGTAGAACAAATATCTCCTTTTTCTATTTTTTTTTTGCTTTCCTTCTTTTTTTAATGGGTTCACACACACTAAGGCGCACATTTTTTTTTTTTTTTTGCTACACTGAACAGCAGCCGAATATTCGGAGAAAGACTTCTTGTGAGAGGCAACCTTGAACCATCTTAGATTGTCTCGTCATAGAGCAACAGAAAAAAAACGGGGAAAATGCCTGGAAGCGGCGAAGTGATGGAGTCAGGGAAACAGTGGAGTAACCCACTTGTCATTGGACTGGACTACGGAACAGAGTCCGTTCGTGCCGTGTTGGTTTGTGCAGTCAATGGCGAAGAGGTTGCCTCGGCGGAATCGCGGTATGCTTTATACGCCACTGGACGCTTCTGTGACCCCAAGTGCGAACAGTACCGGGTTCACCCCCAGGACTACCTTGACTCCGCCAAGGAAGTGCTTCATGCGCTGCTCTCCGATGTGGACCAGTCGACAGTTAGTCGTGTAGTAGGCCTGTGCACCACCACGACGGGAAGCACTCCATGCTTCGTTGACAAGAAGTGCAACCCCTTAGCGATGTGCGATACGTTTACCACCAATCCTAACGCCATGTTTATGCTTTGGAAGGATCATGTGTCTGTTAATGAGGCAGCGGAGATCAACGAAGCTGCGCACAAAAATGACCCCGACTACACATCGTTCTGTGGTGGCACCTATTCGTCCGAGTGGTTCTGGTCCAAGGCGCTGCACGTGCTCAAGCACGATCCCGAAGTAGCCGCTGCTGCGTATGGAGTTGTAGAATGCTGTGAGTGGTTACCAGCCCATTTATGTGGGGTGACCGATTTTGACAAGTTAGTGCGTAGTCAGTGTGCGGCCGGCCATAAGGCGATGTGGAATGTAAAATGGGGTGGATATCCTCCTGCTGATTTTTTTGCACAGATACACCCCCTCCTTGGCGAACTCCGCTCTCGCATGACAAACGACGTTTGCACGACTGATAGGCCTGTTGGAGTTATTTCCCCCTATTTTGCAGACATATTCGGGCTGCCGAGGAATGTGGTAGTAGCTGGCGGCGCTATTGATGCACACATGGGGGCGATTGGTGCCGGCATAGCGCCATTTTCGCTTGTTCGTGTGATGGGCACATCGACTTGCGACATGATAGTACTGGACCCCTCGACTGAGCATATTGGACACAATGGCTGTGTGCGTGGCATTTGTGGGCAGGCCGATGGGTCTATTATTCCTGGAATGATTGGCCTCGAGGCGGGTCAGTCCGCCTATGGAGACGTTTTTGCGTGGTTTTATCGCTTGATTGCAACACCTGTACGGGACGTTCTTTTGGCCAGCTCAGAGATTGGTTTGGAAACAGCCCAGAAAGTGGAACTTGTACTACACGCTAATTTGCTCTCTCACCTTGGCACACAGGCAGCTCTCGTGGATCCCTCGTACAGCACAGTGTTGGCTCTTGACTGGCTCAATGGGAGGCGTACCCCGTTTGCAAATCAGAACCTTAAGGCTGCGATTCATGGACTGACGTTAGGCAGCGACGCCCCAGCTGTCTTTCGTGCGCTGGTGGAAGCAACCGCGTTTGGGTCACGTGCAATTGTTGAGCAATTTCGCCGGGAAGGCGTCCTCATCGACGATGTTATGGCTGTTGGGGGACTGGCGAAAAAGGCCCCCTTTGTCGTTCAGATACTTGCAAACGTTCTCAACGTACCGATCAAAGTGTGCAAGAGTAGTCAGGTGTGTGCCCTTGGTGCAGCCATCGCGGCTGCAACAGCCGCTGGTGTGTATAAGACTATTCCAGCGGCGCAGCGCCAGATGGCTAGTGGACTTTCTACTGTATATATGCCCGATGAGAAAGAGGTTGGAGTGTATGATAAGTTGTACCAGCGATACTTGGTTCTTGCAAAATCAATTGAGACGGAGTGTGAAGGAAAAGTCATGCAGTAGAAGATAATTCTTTCATTGTGAAGTTATTTTTCTTTTTATTTTATTCCAAGGACACGAATTGCTTAAAAAAAAAAATACAAAAGTTTGTCTGCTTATCATCAAAACAATTTGAGTACATAAGAAGATGCCACTACAAGGAACATCACCTTTTTCTTTAACATTCTCACTTCAAAATATTTTTTTTTTTCAGAATCCACGTTTTTAGAAAATGCCCAAATCTCTCTCTATATATAGCGGCAAAGCGCACATTTGAGTTATTGAAGACGTTACCATTTTTATCTACTAATGATATGTATACAGAAGTGCTGCTGCTACTACTCCAATGATTTTTTTTTTTTTTTGATCGCTCATTTTCTGCCTTTTCTCTTGTTACAAATTTCATTTTCTGTTGTAATTCACAATTTGGGATAATTTTACGAAAAGTGAAAGGAATACCATACACGTGCACCACACATACACACCTCTGCATTCGTGTTAAAGAGGAGTAAACAACTTGACATTTGCTATCTTGGAGCTTCGCGTTTGCGTACAGAAAGCCCTCTCTGTTTTCTGGTTTCACTTTAAAGCTTGGAACACGTAGGCGTAAAGTAGTTTGCGACAATATGTCTACAGAAGACGATACACTGAATGCGCTCTACGCACAGCGGCAGGAGATCTTGAAGAAGCTTTCAGAGGTGGATGCGAGCATCAAGGCACTTGAGGCGCAAATACAGGAGCGTCAGAGCACCACTGTCAATGCACTAACGTCTAGTGATACACAGACGGTAGATACAGATGTTGGTAAAATTCATCAGCTTATTGCGCAGTGTATGCAGAGTTCTAATGGGTTAAGGGACGCGCTCAAGGTAGTGGACATGTGTCGCAGTGTTCAGGAGGAGGCTAGCGTTGCGGGAGCCGACGTTCGTGACGAGAGGAGGCACTTTAGGGACATGTTTGTGCACGAGGCAATTGCTTGCTCATGGGAGTTGGCGGTGGACCCTAATGGGAGTGAAGTGATGCAACAGATTGTTCCTTTGCTAGCGACTGGTCATGCCGCAGCGGAATTGCATGTCGAGACATTAAAAGAGGGGCAATCGGAGCTGATGTTGCTAATTCAGCACCTCGGCGACGGACTGGTGCCTCTATGCTGTAACACCAACGGCGCACGAGTCTCGCAGCGCATTGTCGACTGCTTGACAACGGTTGATGAGTTCGAGCAATTCGTGGCAGCCACATCTCCGTCGATTATGGAGCTTGCTAAGGATATCAATGGAAACCACTCTCTTGCTAAACTAATGGTATCTGGGAAGTTCAAGCGCTTAGCGCAAGAGGCAGGAGATGACGAGCAGAAGACGCGTGCGCTCGCGATTCACAAGGCGATTTATGTGCCAATAGAGCACAACTGCATCGATATTTGCAAGAGTCGTCAGGGCTGCTGCATCATTCAGAAATGTCTTCAGTGGGCTCCAGAGCCGTATCACGCACAAATTATAAACAAAGTGCTAAGCAACGTGCTGAAGCTTGTTCGAGACCCTTTTGGCAATTATGTGATTCAGTTCATCTTAGATAGGCAACGCGACATTGGAGGTGTGACGGACACCGACGCAGAGGGTGGCAGTGCACCGAACTACACGAATCAGATCATTCGGCAGATGCTACACCATGTGGCTGATCTGTCGTGTAACAAGTTCAGTAGCAACGTGATTGAGAAGTGCCTCAAGACTGCATCTTCGGATGTGAGACAACTTCTTGTGGATGAGCTCACGGAGCCCCAGGCACTACCAAAGTTGTTAACGGACAGCTACGCAAACTATGTCATTCAAACAGCCATATCGACCGCTTCCGATGACACGCAGTTTGCGCAGCTTAGAGATTCCATTTTGCCTTTGCAGGATCTTCTTAAGAACTCGCCTTACGGTGTGAGGATAGAGACAAAGTTGTCCCGAAGACATCGTGAAACCGCACGAAAGCAGTCCAAGAAGAAGGATACCGCCAATACAGCTGCTGCAACCGCGGCCCCAATACCGCACCAGGACAGTTCTATGAATATGCCCTTCATGTCTAACATTCCAACGGCGATTCAGGTGATGTCGTCTGATGGTTCTATGGGACAGCAGCTTACCTTTACGAATGTACCGCCACCGTCAGATATGGCATCATTCTTCCAGTCACAGCAAATGATGAACCCTATGCCTTTTATGCTCCAAGGTACGCAACAGCTTATTGGAATCCACAACTCACAGCCAGCTCCACCTTATACCGCGATGAATATGATTCACTCGTCCCCCTCAAACAAGCCACCTCCTGATTATTTTCAAATGTAAAGCACCTGCCTACATGCTGGGCAACAGATATACAAGTGATCGTTTTAGTCGCATCGCGCTGTCCTGCTGGTAAAACAGAAAAGGAGGCTAGTTTAGTGCTGAAGTTGCTTTTACCATTTTTTTTCCCTTCATTTACTGTTGGTGACGAAGTCTACACCCTTTTCAATTGTTGCATGTCGAAGTATCTATTTCTCTATCATATTTGTGTGTTCTACGCACGGCTCATATATATCTGTATTCACCTCCTTTTGCGCGCCAACGAAAAATACAAAGGCGTTGCCACTGCATTATTGTCACTTTTGGGTTCCGTGTGTTTGTTGTTGTAACACATCTTTCGGCGTTGTTAACGGTGCTCTAACGTGTGTGTGATACTCTTTTTTTTCTTTTATCTCCTGCTGTCACTACGCGATATTGTACGTCCTTTTTTTTTATTAAAGAAAATAAATAATTTCGCTTTTTCCACTTGGTCTATATCAGGGAGGACAGCCTCATATTTGGATTCAAAGATGGGCTTTTTTTTTGGTGAAATTAAGAAAGGGGGAGGAACAGAAGAGTAAATGAAGAAGTGCGTTTCTCACCGAAAAGGAGAGCCCTGGGAAATTTTATGCGAATGGGCTAGTATGAAACACACGTGTAGAGGCCTCCCCTTTTTCATCATTAAAAAATTAGCGTAGCCAAGGCCAGAGTATTATTATAGTAGTACGTCTGACTAGTTATCAGTTGTGTTTCTTCTGTTTTTGTTTGATGTGTGTCCCAATATAGCTATATTTTCTCTTGTGGAATAGCGTTGTACTCTGTTGTATACGTACTCTATACGGAAAAATCAAAAACCGTAATAAACATGGGTGCTCCTCCTTTTCCTTTTTAGCGCGAACACACAAACACACACACACACACACACACACACACACACACACAAACACTGCAATTGTTGGAGTGATCCTCGTAAAATGGTATATGAGTTGATATATATTTTTTTATTCCACGAAGCTGTGGAGGGATACGAGGTCGAGGCGTTTGCTAGTCGCATTTTTAATTGTCATTGTGATGGATGCCAAGTGAATGCATTTTTTTTTTTTATAATCCAGGAGGAACGTCATCTATGCCCTAAACCATAGCAATTGTTTCACGTTGCAAGCCTTTATAACTGTTTCTTCAGTCCTTTTTTTTACTCCATTTTTTTAGTCACATAGTTGTTATACACATCTTAACGTCCTTATTATTGTTGTGTGTACTGGAAGCTTAGTATTGTTTGCAAGTGCATCCGCGAAGATATTTTTTTCAATGACAGAGGTTACTGTGATCAAGGGAAACATTGTAACGCCAAAGGAGGTGCTTTATGGTGGGTGCGTGGTAGTTGTCAAGGACGTTATTACTGCCGTCTACGATAACACCGTACCTCTCCCAACAGAGAAGGATCTTGCAGCACACTTCTCCAACCCAGAAGTTAAGGTAGTTGAGGGTGGCTTTATCATTCCTGGCTTCGTTGACATCCATAATCATGGCCTTGGCGGGACCCCTGACGTTATTGGCCACTGGACCAATCCGGAGTACTCCCAACGCGAACTCGCGCGCTGTGGGACACTCACCACACTAGCATCCCTTATCTTCTCAGACTCACACAAGGGGCTGGTGCGGAAGTGCATTGAAGAGGTTGAGAAGAGGGTGGGGAAGTACATTCTCGACTGCTGCATTCTTGGTGGCATCCACGCTGAAGGACCTGTGATCCACGACCGTGGTGGCCTCCCCTCGTGCAATACTCGCTTTTCCTTTTCGCAATTCAGGCAGTTGTGTGCGTCGATGCCATCGATGAAGGTGATGACCATTTCGCCACACGTGGATGCAGCGGACGGATATGAGAAAATTAAGCATTTGCTCTCCATCAAAGTCCGCCCCTCGCTTGGTCATGACCGCGTCGCTACAAAGTCTGAAATAATGGGAGCGTTACGTTTAGCAACATCGGAGGAAGAAAAGCTCCATGTAACTCACATGTGCAACGTTATGACATTTCACCACCGTAACATTTCTCTCCTAAATGCAGCTTTATGCCCGCGCTATCCGAAAGCGCCAATATACGAAGGCGCTAAGCCTCCGACTGTGGAGATGATTGCTGACCTGATTCATCTTGATGCGGTCACTGTGCAGGCGGTTCTCTCCGCACGCAAGACTGAGGACGTGGCAATTATCACTGACTGCATATCCGAGAATCGCCCTGGCAAGCATGTGGTGTACAATGGCCGTGACAGTGTCGTCCGTGCGGAGGGTGGCTGCTGCCTGTGTGATGCTTCTGGACGCCCATCTGCGACGCTTGCCGGCGGCACCAGCACGCTGGCTGACCAGTTCTTTAACCTGATTTCACTGTTTCGTGTGGATGTTGTTTCTGCCTGCCAGCACACCGCCACCGCACCCGCTCGTATTGCTCGTTTATCCGACGTGGGTTCTATTGAAGCTGGTAAGCGCGCCAACATACTTCTTCTCAATTCTGACCTCAACACCATTGAGAGGCGCATGATCCATGGCCAATGGACATCACACGGGAAATACAGACTTCTTAAGCCTTCGGTCTCGCACATGTAAGGGTGCACTCGCGGAGCGCGTGGGAGCTTTCTTTTTCTCTTCCTGGCATGCGCAATGAGTTCCTCTTTTTATTTGTTTTTCATTCGAGACGTATCTTCTCTGCTAGGAACAGTGTTTGGTGGGTAGCGTCCCCTTCTCTTTTTGATTTCCCCGTAGGTAGTTCGACTGCGGCAAAAATGAATTCGACCCATCACTAGCGTTCCAGTGCTGGGTGTCAATCATCTTCATACATGTGTGTCAGTACAAAAAAAAAAAAATGAACGCAAAGTGTGGGCAATATAAATATGCAGCGTCAAAAGCGAATACAAATTTATATCTATGCATAGACCCCATCTCTTAGGGGGGAAAAATGAAAATGTAAAGGAGATCAGTGTTGCGTGCATCGCATATTTGTGTTCAAACGTGTATCAGGCAGATGACGTCTTCATTCTGGAAACAATGCGAAGAAAATGGGAGCAGAGCAGTGCCAACTGACAGCCTGTAAAACACCTCAAAAATATTTATCTTCCCGTGTGCCTCTGCATACAAAATATTAGTTTCCTTCTTTTACTCAATTTGGGAAACGGACCTTTTTTTTGCCCAACTTTGAGGGGAGTATTGCATTCACTATATCAATATCTATACTTATCAAATATACACACATTATATATTCACAAAATCTCATTAAACTTTTTTTTATTGCGTTGAGATATGATAACTCTTTTGCTTTATCTCATCTATTGTGAACATTTGTGTCTTGCGCTTCATAACTCTTTTTATTTTCTTTGAATCTGTCTTTTTGTGTTTTTTTTCCCCTTTTCAAATAAACAGTAGTTTGAGCTCTTTCTACCAACGCTGATCGCAAGCACGTGATTCATCGACACGAATCACCTACATATATACATTCACAAGCATCAACTCACAGGGTACCATACCGCATTTTATAGCTTGTAAGTAAAGATGGGGTGCAAGGAAAGCAAGGCAAAGGAGCCACAGGGGGGAAATGCTCAAACTAGTGAAGCAGCGGAATTCCTCACTATAGCAAATACCCAACGACACCCAGTTGCTCAGAAGCTGCTTCAAGAGTGGACTTTGTTTGTGGATGCGCAGGTGAAGCGGTGCTCTGGCGATCCGACAGCATCGAAGGCACTGGAACAGAGACCAAAGGAAACCTGGGCAGATACAGAGACACAGCCCGTAACGCACCGTTCCGTCGATTACGTTGGGAAAATGTTTCTTGAATACATCAAAAGTGACCTCTCCCAGCGTGGTTGGGGCGGCAACTTTGATTACAAGGTCGCTGGCGTGGCGAAGCAGGGGTTTTTAAAGGCGAACGCAAACATCGACACTGCCTGTAGTGACATGCCGGACGAGGTGTCTTGGGAGATCAAGATTCACTACCATAGCTGTGGTGCTTCTTAGTTAGCTCCCTCTTATCATTTCCAAAACTGTTATGAGTACCTGCATGTATGTGTTCATTGTGTTCTTAGGTGGAACAATATATATTTTTATACAGGCTTTTATTCATTTATTGTGCCTGACAGTGTAGAGAGGTTTCGTGTACTTTCAGTGATTGCACTTATTTTTCCTTGTTGTCGACAATAATATTCCATATTGTTTCTTTATTATTATTATTATTTACCGTCGGTGTATTTCATTTTGTCCTTCAAAGTTTTTACCTTTCGAGTGTGGTTTTCAGTAACATTGTACTGAGCGCGGTTATTTAGTGTAGAATGTAGTTGTCTAGGAAGCGGGACTTGCCAATGTACTCATGTGGCCGGCTGCAAGAACGAAAGCATTTTAAAAATTTTTGTTTACCATTTGAAACATCTCAAATATTTGGGGAACATTTCGTGGCACTTTGAGCGTACTTTGATTTCATTTTGCGCATTCTTTCTTTGACGATCACGAGATTTCTTCTTAATTTTTTTATTTGCTGCATTTCACTCCTTTTATACTACCATTGTTTTTTCACCCCCGCCTTTTTTTGCCATGATGGAATCTTCAAAAATAGTTGATTGAATTATAGGGAGGACACACATCAAAGACGCTTGGCGTCGTACACGTTTTCTACTCATGAAACAAGCGGGAGAAAACAATACAAAACGTTCTCATCACATAATCGACGTAAGATCGCTAGAGCAATACAACAAAGGTCATGCACGTAATGCACATAGTTTTCCTTTGCAATTACTACCACTTGAGTGCTGCGGATTGCCGCCTCGAGACTGCGAGCTGACAATTGTTGTGAGTAATTCAAGCGAGGAGGTACCGGCTCGTGCATATTTTGAGCGCCTGGGATTTCCTAGCTTTACGGTCATGCGGATTGAGCAAGCTAACCATCTTACTCGCGAGCTTCCATCAGGTTTCTGTTGGACGCCAAATCCATTTTTAGCTGAGAACGTAGATTTGTTGGAAAGGCAAACAAGAGGATCTGGTATTGCGCTCGATGTCGGGTCCGGAACAGGGAGGGACACTGTGTTTCTTGCTGCTAGAGGCTGGGCTGTGATTGGCCTTGAGAAACGGTTGAAATTGGTGCAGCAGGCGCGATTGCTTGCGATTAAACACGGCGCGGAGCATTCTTGCTCGCACGTTCATTGTGACATTGCTCAGGGGTTTTCTTTTCGTGCGCATACGTTTGACATGGTAATGGTGTGCCGCTTTATTGATCGTAATATGTTCCCTGCTGTATTCGCAGTGTTAAAGCCAGGAGGAGTCTTTTTGTATTCACATTTTCTTGAAGGCTGCGACAAAACTAGTGTGGGGCACCCTAGCAAGCCCAGCGGATACTTTTTTTCTGGTGAGCTGGAACAACTGTTTGTCTCCGCCGGATGCAGCCTTCTTCTCCGAGAGGAGAGCAATCTTCCAGATGGGCGGCCCATGATCCACATTCTAGCTCTCAAGAGGAGTGCCGTGTGAGCGTGTGGGGGATCATAGCTGATATTTTTTTTTTTTTTTTCAGTCACTGACTAAATTGTACGACGTAATAAATGTAGATATGTGTTATAAAAAGAAGACAGGATGTGAACATCTTCAGCAAAGAGGCATCTCCCACGACTGCCTGCTTAAGTTTCCTCAAGAGCAACACACTTGAGAAAAGGCACATTGACAAATTTTAAGCAATAAACAATTGCGTTGCCACCTGCTGTGAGAAAGACAAACTACTAGGTAAATCTGATGCAGATGTTTGCACACACACGCGAAAAAAAAAAAAGAAACACTTCTTTTCTCCTTCTTCTTTCCTTTGCAGTTGTATCGTATGGAGGCCTCTTTCATCTCCATGACTAAGTATTGGAAGGTGCTCTCTAAATGTTTTCATTGTATAAATTGTTACATCATACGACACTTCGACAAACGTGGGCAACACCTACATATCAGTACGCGTTGCCAGAGCGCCAGAAAGTTGACTATAGCAACACTTGTTTCTAGAAACTTTCTTGCGAGTAAACGCAGCTTTTAGTATGACGCTTACAAGGGGGCTACAAGCCCAGTCATTTTTTTTTTTTTTTTGATGATACGTATCTTGGCCTATTTGCGACTTTAAGTGTAACAAAAAAAGAATAACAATAATTATGTACTGATAGCACTTTTTTTAACATGGTCATTTTTGCAGTCATATCACACTTCGCCTCTCCACTAGTTTTGGTTATGCTTCTCCTATTTTGTGCTCTTGTTATTTCTGTTCTTATTGATCTTACTATTTCTTTTTCTACAGAATTCTATTTTCAGACATATACATTGAAAATGCCATTTGTCTTAGTGACAATTATTCAACCCATCAGAAACAAGAATCATAAGAAAAAGCGGTTGGCACGTAATGCTGCCAAGACAAGCAATCTTTCAGAGCAATTAGCAAATGTTTTGCACGCCGAAGTGCTTTTTACATCAGAAAGTGGGGCCGTTTGCCAATGGGAGGGGGAAACCATCATCAGTAATCTTGAAGTCACTGTACCCAACATGGAAAGCGTACGCGAAAAAATCTTACAGAAAAATATCCCGGTGCATGCAGAAGTAGTGGGGGATCAAGATTGCCTTGAGTGGGTCAACATGTGCCCAAACGTTCAGATCCTTACAGTTTCCAAAACCTCAATTGGAAATCTAAGGCCTTTAGAGAGTACACTAAGGACTGTAAGGGTGCTGAGGGTGAAGGGCATCCATATCACAGACCTTGGCCAATTAAATGTATGCGAAAGGCTCGAAGTGTTGCACCTCGATGGGTGCGATGATCTCCAATCAGTGGACCAACTGTCCACACTCACGTGTTTGAGAGTTCTTTCTCTCTCTGGAACAGCTGTAGAGGATCTCCGGCCTTTGAGCGACTGTAAGACTCTTGAGGACTTGAGCATTGCTGGTTGCCATAAAATTACAGATCTAAGTCCTCTGGCAGGTCTCGAAAATCTGAAGAAGCTACAGGCTTGTGAAAGCGGTGTTCGTACAATTGGGGAGCTCTGGAAGTGTTCTAAGCTTGAAGAGGCCGACTTTAGTGGCTGCAGAGAGCTACGGGATACAAAGGACTTTTCAAAGGCAGAAGCGCTGAAAGTGTTGTCTATGCCACTCGCCAATTTACAGATATCCTCGATAGGTGACAGCCGCACACTTTTTGGTCATGTCTATGTAGGAGAATCAAACGTCACTTACACTCACTCAGTTTACTTTTATGGCAATTCAGCTACATTTCTAAAAAAAACTGAGAAGCGGATCCGTGATGCCGACTGACAAGTGAGACATAGTTTTAGCCACGATTTATACATCTTGATATTTGTCATTCTTATTCTTTTATTATTTTTGTCCATTTTTTGTATGTATGAAGATCCCTAACCCGTTCTAAAAGGGTTGCTCATAGATTTCTCATTGTTCAAGTTGCTTTTTTCATGTTGCATCAATTCATCAGAAAATGCAACGAATACTCCCTATTCTTTTTTATTTATTTTTTGTTTGCTTTGCGACTTTGGACTATTTCAAATGTATTACATTATTTTCCTCACTTTAAAGTGAGGCATTTCCAGATCTTTTTTTTCCCCACTGTCGCTTCTTTATATATATATTATATCCGCGAGATCTTGCAACCAATGTTTGCTGTGTTGCAGCATATTTTTTATTGCTATTATTGTTATTTTTGACTCAAAAAAGGAGGTTTTTTGATCACGTGGTGGTTTTTCCTTCAAATAGTTTGAAATCAAAAATGAATATTCCTAGTCTTTTGCTTTTCACATGGGGAGAGCATCTCATCTTCTGCTACGAGTTGATGTGCATTTTGTACTGAGTATTTTTTTCTGTGGTTCTGCTTGCTCCTTTTCAGACGTTTTCTCGCCTGCCTTCTTATATTTTCCCTTTCTCTTTTTTTTTTTTTGCCACCGTAGCAAACGTTCTTATCAAAGGCTCTCTCATGTTACCTTGAGAAGTAGAACATACTTTAGCACCCTTTGTAGTCTCACCATACCAATATCTGTGGCGCAGTAGCCATCAATCGCGGAGGTTTAGGGTTTGCAAGCAGCAATAAGAACATAGATGGGGGGTTTGGGTCCTGCCCTCATCATTAAGGGTTCACTTATCACGGAGCTATGTGATGAGACACAAGCAGCAGAGGAAGCGGAGCTTTTTCAGCGCAAATAAAATTATAACGCTATCAGAAGAGATATGTGATGTAAATAAATGAAAAGAAAAGCAAGATATTATGGAAAAGGTGGCAAAGAGAGCAATATAGTGTGAACGCGGAAAAGGAATCAAATATACCAAGAGAAAAATAATGAGAAGAAATAGAAACATACATTTAAGAGAACCATGAACAATAGTGATTAACGAAACATAAAGAACACAAATAGATGAAATCAGAAAATGAAATGAAGAATACTAACCAATCTCCGTGTGGGAACTACCACAACACCTCACCCTCTCTTGCCAAGCACGACGTGTCTCTCAGCCAAGCTTTGCCTCTCTCTGCTTCATGAGCAACCTGGCAGGTTCGATGCTGCTTCTCCCAAAGCACAGCTTCACCTCCTTTCTCTCAGCACAGCGATCTTTTTTTCTGAGGGGGGCTTGGGGGGCGTCAGCCCCCCAATTAAGAAGCTGATGAAGAATCCCAAGGTGATTGTGAGGAGACACTCTCAAACGCAAGATTAGCGTAGAATTGCTTCTCAGTTGCTTTATAGCAGTGACACTCATGCAGGCTGGTAGAGCTGCGGTGGTCACTATATCCTCGGGCTGCGTGTACCGCTAAGGATTGTGCATTCACTAGTGGAGTCTTCAACGCTGCTGTGCCACTGAGGAAAGCAGCAGACAGAAGGAATGATATGGCAAGCGCTTTCATGGAGTCTTCCTGTGCACGCTCCAACTGAGGCAACACTCAAGAGGAGCAATTCCTACCGCTGCAGCTATCAAAATGGTTCATTTTTGCTGTGCTCACAGCCTTCCTCACAAAGTGCTCTATTAAGCTTCTGTAGCGCACTCTCAGAATATATCAGAGTTGAATGAAGAAGGATGTCTTTCGCGTTGCAAAGCACCAGGTAAGCAACTTCACCGAGCACCAGGATGCCATTGGGATAGGTGAGTTGCATTTTCGTCACCACAGGTCTATAGAATCATGGTTCTCAGTGAAGGTTCACTTCTCTCAATATATGGAAGGATCATCTCTTTGAGGCAGGTTCATAGCCGCTGTACTCCTTGCGCTTGGAGTACTGCTAAATCAGCTGCCATTCAATAGACATTGTGGCACACCGCACCAGCGAATAGTAAGATGAACAATAACAATGGCCATCTATTCCACAATAGTTGCAACACTGAGCTCAACAATATTGGTTGTTCATCTGGTAAAAGAGCTGTCCCTCACGCCTTTCAGTAGTGGCTCTTCCTGCTTGGTGCCCGCTTCAAAAGCAAGCTGTGTAGCACTGATACTGTAAGTGGGCACTACTTTCATACGCAGGCATGCTATAGCACGCATATTCCAGGTGCGTGAGTGAGAAAACCTAAGGAGATTGTGACAGTACACTCCAAGAAGGAAAAGAGCCTTACTATACGGTAAGGCTGCAAGTACGATAGTGACAACTGATGTAGCTCTCTCAAGGACAATGCCATGCAGACGTTAAACCTGGAGGACAGACGGGGTTTCGGCCTCGCCGACTGCCCAAGAGCGTGGTTCATCCACACAGGGAGGCCGCCACACGTGAGCCAGCTTGCGTGGAACGGGATCACCCCTGCGATGCGAGGGCTGCACATTGCGTGCCTGCGGGACCTGCGCGCGATGCCGGAGGAGCTGCTGTCCTTCGACCTACCGCAGGCCGTGGTGGAGCTAGTGAGGCGTCAGTCGCTTGCTCGTCACTGGAAGTGGTCCACCATCTCGAAGCGTCTGTCGGCGATGGCTGGTGCCCTGCGCGACCTTGTGCTGTACACCAACCAGACGGAGGGCGTGAACCTGCGCTAGTGCCAGGAGTGGGTGGCCGCCACGAAGCCGGTGCTAGAGATGGACGTGGAGCACACGCATGCGGAGCTCGAGCGCAAGTCCCCTGAGGCGTCCCTGATGCTGCAGCTGATGTGGGTGTTTGCGGCGCGTGCGTCGGATGTGACGACGCTGCAGAGGCGGGACATCCGTCTGGCGGACAAGCCCAACGCGCAGGGTCGATACCCGCTTGTGGTGAAGATGCGTCGCGGCAAGGGTGCCAAGCTGGGCGGGCCTTACAACGCCAGCTCCAGCCTGTCACGCACGGATGCGTCGTCCCTTGCGAAGCTGCTGACCCAGCGGCTGAGCAAGCAGGTTGTGCTCCGGCAGAGCGGGGACCTGTGCACGCTGATCCGGAGTGCGCTGCTGGAGCAGGAGCCGGGATCCGCCCTGCCGTCGGTCCGGAAGGGTGCGCTGCGCACGCTGGCCAATGGCGGCACGTCCTCGGTGACGCTGATGCGGCTGGCTGGTCACAAGCGCCTGCAGACGCTGGAGCGCTACCTCGGCTTTGGCCTCCCACCGGTCGCGGACTCGGCAGCGGACGCGATCGTGCTGGACGGCGCCGACCCCGTGACCCCCCGGCGGCGGAGAGGCTAGGTCACAAGGCCCCCAACGCGTCGGAGCTTGGCGTGAGGAACGAGGACCTGCTTGCGGAGATGCAGCGGCTGAATGGTGTGGTTGAGGCGGACATTGTTGTGCTGCCCCACCACAGCAGCTGGCCACTGCATCTGAAGGTGACGACTCCTCTCAACATCGACGCCGTGCTCTCCCTGCACACCTCCCGGAGTTCGATCAAGGACTTCCTGCGTGCCGCGCTGCGCTACATGGACCCCGCCATGTTCCAGCACAAGCACCTGCCCCGCACCATCAAAGCCACGAGCCTGAGCGCCGCCGACATTGCGCGCGCCGTGGCGATGGGCAAGTTTGAGGCGTGCGACCCACACGAGGTGCGCGGTCCGCGGCTGCCGAACAACGTGTACGGCGTCAACCTGTTCGCTGTGCCCGAGCTGAAGGGCCTGCGCCGGCTGATCAGCGACCCGCACCTGAACAACGTGATCCCGAAGCACGAGGTGCCGCGTGTGTCGTACCCCGAGCGGCTGCAGCGCCGTCAGTCCCTGCGCTACTGCAAGTACATGCTGCAGGTGGACTTTGAGGCGTTCTACGACGCGATCCCACTGCCCGAGTCGCTGCGCAATATGTTTGTGTTCCGCAAGGGCAACGCGTACTACCGGCTGCGCACGCTGCCCACTGGTGCGCGGTGGAGCGTGGCCGTTGGCCAGGCCGTGACGTGGACTATTGTGGACGTGGACACGTCTGTGACTGTGCACACGATGATCGACAACATCCTGATTGCAGCACGCGAGGGCCAGGAGGCTGAGTTCCTGCGCACCGTGCGTGCCATCCTGGAGCGTATCCGCGTGGCGAACCTGCTGACCTCCCCGAACCGCGAGGAGCTGCTGGCGCTGGGCGACGGCGAGCTGCTTATCCTTGCCTGTGGCCCGAACGTGTTCCTTGGCGAGGAGTTCAGCTGGACCGGGCTTGAGCGCGTGGTGCACAACTCCACCAAGACCGTGGCGAAGCTGACGCTTGCCTTGCGCGCGACTCGGTTCAGCTGCCGCAGCTTTGCGTCGCTTGTGTCACTAATCATGTACGCGATGCACACTGTGAGCACGCTGAACCCCGCGGACAGCTTCCGTCTGCAGCGCGCCTACCGTGCGGTGTACCGGAGGGTGGCGAGTGGCGCGGTT